>JADBJO010007107.1:101132-103632 GCA_016801955.1 Conus betulinus
TTGTGTCAAAAAGCGTTCTGTGTGAAATACAACTAAACACGCACAATTCATTTCTTTCACAGACTATATCTACCCCTCCATATTCACTCCAGCCCGTTGCTACAAACACACTGCAGCTTCTCTTAATTTGCTCACAGAATCATAGCACGCACACATTCTTGTCATGCGATCCTCAAACGTACTGTGAGAAATTCACATACTCTCTGTTTTGTGCCTTTGTCAACCAGACTGGCCAGCAGGACCCTGACAAGGTTCTTCATGAGGAACCAACCACCACCAACTATGCCATGTTTAGATGTGATGACACTGTTACACTGCAACACACGCTGGTCTGTGATTTTCGTCAGGATTGTTCGGACAACAGTGACGAGGCATTTTGTGAACACCCCCAAAGACATGGATTTCTATGCTCTAATGGTCAGTATGTATTATTCAGCCAACGTTGCAATGAAGTGTCGGACTGTATGGACGATTCTGATGAGGTGCATTGTCCTGAAGACTTACGAAATCCATGTCCCCATTGCCTTCACTTCAGACATGAACAAGAAAAGCAACGGTTTTACATCAATCTTGATGGCACTGGGTATTTTTACCCACAGATGATGCAAACCAACGACCCCTGTCCAGTAGGTCATTTTCAATGCAAAGCAGAGTCGTTGAACTGTCTTCCTATCTACACTCGGTGCAACAAATTATCTGACTGCACTTACGGGGAAGATGAACAAAAACTGTGACAAAGTGAGGTGTGATGGACTCTACCAATGTCGGTCCTCCACAGTATGTGTTCTTGCAGATCATCTCTGTGATGGCTGGGCCCAGTGTCCCCAGAGAGACGATGAACTGATGTGTGACCTGACCTGTCCTCAAGTTTGCCTATGTCAAGGTCACACCTTCCTGTGTCATGGCAAATTTTCTACTGAGTTTTTCCCTCACCTTCGATATCTCGATGCCACAGGTTCAAACTTGTCGCTGAGTGATTTTGCTCAAAGTGCCTATCTTATCCACCTCACTTTGTCTTTTTGTTCTATTGTCAATTTGTCCCATACAAAGTTTAGCAATCTGCAGTATCTGGACATAGCCAATAATAAAATCGAAACTATAGATATGTCTTTTCTGGAGGATCTGCATAATTTACAATTTTGAAGCTAAGTAACAATCCTATCTTCCAGGTCGTAAATGTCAATCGAAAGCTCGTGCCTTATGCCCTTATAGAATTAGACCTGTCTAGAACTCGCATCAAAACGGTAAGCAGTGCGTTGTCTGTATGTCTATCTTACGTGGAGTTCTTAAACTTCTCCGTTTCTGCCATTGAAACTATTGGGGCTTTAGGCTTTAAAAATGCCCGACGAATGGCTGAACTGGATATACACGGAAATCCAGTCACCAACTTTCCTGTGGATTTATTTTCAAGGTCAACTGATTTAGACACAATCTTTTCATCAAACTACAGATTGTGCTGTCAAAATGTACTTCCTAAAAATCCCAGACGGACAAAATGTTCAGCACCTCATACTGCATTTCCTTCGTGTGCAACATTGATACCAACGAAACTGTACAGGGTTTTGTTTTGGTTGTTTTGCACGTCTGCCACGTCAGGAAGTTTGCTTTGCTCCATCCTCTCATTAGCTGTCAAAGGCGAGTTTAGCCATAAATTCATGATGACCATTCCGCATCTGCACTTTGCTCATATTTGTATGGGATGCCATCTCAGTGTCGTTTTGGCGGCAGACAGCTGGTTTCATGATGTTTATACGCAAACAGAACAGGCATGGACCCACAGTGTAACTTGCAAGGTGGCTGGTTTTCTCTCCCTTCTGTCCAGTAAAGTATCGGCAATGATAATATGGTTCATTACCGTGGATCACTGTATTGTTCTTTGTTGTCGTGATCCATTATGGAACGTCACTAAACATGTAACAGCTGGAGCCTGCACACTGACGTGGTGTGTGGGACTTTCGTTGTCGGTCGTACCGTTTCTTCCTGGTCTGTCTCACTGGGGCCTGTCTGGTCAGTCTGGTCTGTGTCGTCTGGCTTTACATGATCACCATGGTCCTGATCAACACTTCAGATGGTTCACAGTGACTGTGGTTCTCAGTTTCACTCTGTCTGTAATGACTGTGGCTGGCCAAGTTATTACCGACAGTCGAACACCAACGTACAGAATGGCGCTTGAGCCCACACAAAGATGCTATCATTCTTCAGTGCCCTTGGTGGGGAAGCTGGTCTTCACAGATGCTGTCTGCTGGCTTCCGTTTGGCCTGGTCACCATGATGGATCTACATGATGTTTCTGTTTCCAGGAAGATGTACGGTGGGTTGGTTGTCTTCATGTTGCCTCTGAAGTCGGCTCTCAGCCCACTTTTGCACATGTGGACTGTGGCCACACACCGACAACAACTGGCCAAGGAAGAGAAGTTGATAGGGGTGTTGAGATTAAGGCTTGCCCAGACAGCAAACAAAAAGCGTCCGTGTAACAAAGAATAGGTGTATATGTATGAGTG
>JADBJO010007107.1:113632-119381 GCA_016801955.1 Conus betulinus
TAAGTCGTAAAGATTTCCTAAACCAAGGAAACAGGTCGTGCTGACATGCTGAAATTTGTTGCCACTGAGGTCTAGAATTCTTAGGTTCGGCATGTTCAGGTTAAACAAAACAGTTAAAGAACATTTAGCAAGGATCACGTGAAAAAGACGAGAATGATTATTGACATCAGCCCGGTGCCATACCAGAACCCTGTGGCATCTAAGTAGCGGAGCTGAGGAAAGAGTGTGCTGGAAAAAGGCTGAAAACACAGAAACGTGTGACCTTGACACGCACAGTGCACAGGACACATGTCACATACTAACTCATCATCACGTAACGGGCAGTGAGGCCAGCCATCACACAGGTGGTCACCATGCACACAGATAGATGAGCTCTGCATTTAAAAAATCCTGCGCACACATCGCACACTCACATCCCTCTTCATCCTGGTGCTCAATACAGTCGTTCATCCCATTGCATCTTGTGTAGACAGGCAGACAGTCATTGAAGTCACCTGGACAACGATAGTGACTATCAGGACAGGGATCACTGGAATTCATTGCAAACTGCTGTAAACCTATTGATTCCATTGAAATCGATCAAAGCTGGAAATTGTAAATACATGTATGTAACACGTATCTTTCTGAATAAATCACAGTCCTCATCTGATTTGTCCTGACAATCAAACATGTGATCACACACACGTTGCCATAAGGCAGACATTGTCCATTAATGCAGGTAAATTCATTTGACACAAAACGGATACAGGCACATGGATTCGTCACTCTGATCCTCACAATCAGTCATGAAGTCGCATAATAGGGTGTGTGATAGTGTGGTAAATTGATATGTACATGTAAATACTGGAAAAACAATAGCAAGATTATCCGCTGATTTAGTTTTATTTTGCAGTCGGTGGTTGATGGTGAATTTCACGTAATACAAGTTCGTCTTTACACACTGTAAATGTGTTAGATCCACACGGCAGAAATGTGTGGGTGACATGACCATCGTGGCACTCCGTTACAAGATGCCAACCTTCAGACCAGAAGTATGTGCTGATTAAGGCAATGGACTGTGAGTGATCAGAATGCATGTGGGTCTTGTTTGGTCTGAATTCACAAAGTGGCTTTAGGAACCCATCGTAAGTGTAGGAGCAGGCACTTACCGAGATACTTATATCTTTAGTCTAAAAAGTTTGAAAAAATAAATGGCATTTCTTTTTGCCTTCGTGAACAATGCGAATTGCACCGAAGTAGTGATAAAGTACGGAAAAGTTCATTCAAAATCTCATGTCTGTACATGTTAGGAACTGACATATCATTCGAATAATAACCAAATAAAGCGGTAGGCCATAGATCTCGCCAGTAAGTGTTTGGTAAGTTTTTAAGTTCACGAGACCAGTCACCCACGCACATTGGGAAACTCATTCGACCTCCCAGCGTTTTACAATACTGACCGACTATTGCTATAGAGTCTTCACGGTTACGGTCCACGCCTTGAACTTTGCCGAATTTATAGCATCTGTTACATAAAGCCACTAAGCCCTGGCACTCAGGACTGCTGAAGGGGCAGTGCTCTGTTTTCGTCTCTTCCATCTTCACACTCTGTCTGCAAATTACAAGCTATGTGCTGATGGAAATGGGAATAGTAGTGATTCACAGAACAGTTCCCACAATCCACTTGGTAGCTTTATAGGAGCTTCATCCTCGGACAGAAAAGAGAAGAACAAAAGAAAGGGTGCTGATTCAACTGAATAATTACAATTTACCATGAGACTGATTTTTTATGGCATTGAGAATAAGATCATGTGTGAAATGTCCTACTGATAATCTGATACGAAACTTTAAATTCTCTGTAGCCCCCAACAGAATCATCATAGTCCATGGAATGATAGAAAGTTTAATCAAACTGTACTGCGGTCTTCCTTTGACACTGACCATGACCATTGTTCTGTTTGGAACTGACACATTCTTCTCTACATAAGAAACATCAAAGCAGTTAGGATTTCCTCTCATCCTGAAGTATCCAGAGACTGGCGACGTCATAACCAGACTAAGATGTTTGAGGCTATAATATCGCCGTTAACAAAAACCAAATACATCTGATAGAATCACAATATAGCAAATGTGACCACCACAATCTTTTGCAGATTAACAAAATCCTGCTAACTGATCATCAATATTCACTCAGCTAGGAAAGTAAAAACCCGTCAACCAAGTAAGCAGTCAAGTATCTGACTTGTTCGGGATTGACGGTCCCTCATGAGTCTCGGGGCTCGCCAGCTTTGTCAGTAACATAAGCACAAAACAAAAGCAGAAAGGGGCTAGTTTTCCTGACCACACGTGGTGCCTTATTTTAAATCTAAATTGGAGTAGTTTTTTTCCACAATATCAATTTGAAAAAAAAAAGGTTGGGTAGTATGCTATGATATGTCCATTTCGATTCATAAGTATAAAATTTGCCACAGCTAGAATTTTATTTATGAAAGGGCCGGCAATATTGAACTGTGTATCTTGGGATATTTCTGTCTTTCAGCTCATTCATTTTGTTTTGTTTATAGCCCAGCTGACCGCAAAGGGCCATGTTTTCTGGCTGTCACTTCGACAAATTCAACTCACAATATATATATATATATATAGATAGATAGATAGAGATAGATAGATAGAGAGAGAGAGAGAGAGAGAGAGAGAGAGAGAGAGAGAGAGAGAAATGCAGACGCCACTCGTATATATATATATATATATATAGAATACCACTAAAATGCCTAATAAAATTCTTAAAATGCTCGAACCCCTTGGGGAGCAACATCTGTTAAAAATAGAATGGTAAAAGGAAGTTTTAAAATCGACAGGTCTGTTTCGAGCGCTGGCTCTCCTCAGGATCAGGATCCTGAGGAGCCTGATCCTGAGGAGAGCCAGCGCTCGAAACAGACCTGTCGATTTTAAACTTCCTTTTACCATTCTATTTTTAACAATATATATATATATATATATATATATATATATATATATATATATATACATATATATATATAGAGAGAGAGAGAGAGAGATGAGAGAGGCAGCCACTCGTAGAACAATTGAACACAACTGAACACAATTTTAATGTTTCAGGTCTCCAGCCTATAACAATGTGAGGTGCAGTGCACACGTAAAGAGAAAAAAGAGAAAAGACAACAAAGTACAAAAGTCTAATAATACTTCTTTGTGAGGGTAACTCATTTCTCATACTGAATCGGATACGAGTTCTCTTTTTTTCAGTGCATAATAAATGTACATACAAATACTCTTGTAATATGCACATTTTCGTTTGCAAGTAATTGTTTTAGTTCAATAGAGTTCACGTTCTGCTGAAATTGTCTGTGCTTCAGTATGTATTTTTCTCTGAAAGGCATATAAGCATTGCATCTTAATAGAAAGTGGAGTTCGTTCTCAAGCTGGTTACAAAAAAGGACATGTATTGATATTTTCTTTGTATCTGCTATTTATATTCACTTCATTAACCAAAGACGAAATCTGGTGAAATATATTTTAAATTTGTTAACCATCTGTTGTAAAGAAAACAAATAGCTAAGTGCTCTTAGTGTGCTGTCTATATAAAGACTATACCGACCAGTCTCTCTGTGGACCATTGCATTTGGTGTTTTAGGGCTAACACTTAACAGTTTTTTACAGGCAAACAGATGGACCGCTTCGATAGTTTATATTGGAGAGAGAGAGAGAGAGAGAGAGAGAGAGAGAGAGAGAGAGAGAGAGAGAGAGAGAGACAGACAGACAGACAGACAGACAGACAGACAGACAGAGACAGAGACAGAGAGAGAGAGACCACAGCCCGTAAATCACACAAAAGCAAGAGGAAAAAGAGTGAGAAGCAACAACTGTTGAATCACGCAGAGACAGGAATGATGTATAGGCCTCATGTTTTACGATCTCAGTCAGGTGACATCCGTCATGTGTTGATAACAATATCAAACAGAATCAGATTTGTGCTGTGCTTTTTATTATGATATATACACAGATGTACTCATTGTAACTGGATTTAAATCCTATAGGGTATGTATCAGCTTAGGCTAGAAAAAAAAGTACTTTCCATGTGCTTGATTTGTTTGCTGATTGCTTTATATTTTTTTTTTTTTTTTTTTTTTTTTTTTTTTAAGTCTTTTTGTCCCTGTTGATTATTCTGAACTTTAAATAGATTTTGTTATTATTGTAGAATTATTTGATCGGTGGCTATCAGCAAAAAGGATGCATTTGCATTATCATAATATTTTTGTAGTTTACTCTTTCTTTCTGTCTGTGGTGTCTTTCTGTCTGTCTGTCTTTCTCACAGACAGACAGACAGACAGACAGACAAACACACACACACACACACACACACACACACACCACACACACACACACACTCTCACTCTCTCTCTCTCTCGCGCGCGCGCGCGCGCGCGTGCCCACGGTGGTGTGTGGTTGGCGTGCAGAGACGTGTTTGCATGAGAGAGAGAGAGAGAGAGATGGGGGAGGGGGGGTGGGGGGGGGGGGGGGGGCAGTTGTGAGGAAAAGAGAGAAAGAAACGACTGGCTGAACTATGCAATAAGTGAATGGCTGGACGTAGAGTAGAACATCAGAAGGAAAAGATCAGATTTTTGCCTGATAAATTCATATCCAAAATCCGGCAACGTGTTTTCAACTATCTCAACTAATTTTTCGTCTAATACTTTCTAAGCAAAGTTAAATATGTTTAACTGTCCATTTTTCAATTTCATGTGTATTTCTTTCTTTACAACATTTGTGCTTGAAGATTTTAAAACAAGTATGCCACGCTATACTTCAGTAAAGTGTCATTTAATCAAATAGTGATCAATCCATGGTTAGGATGTTTGATATTATGTCATGTAAAACTACTTTCACGACATTTTTTGAAAATAGATGTATCTATATAAATGATTTAAGCGAGGTGACAGCTCTGTTATGGCACCACTCTCTCTGCCTATCCTCCTTGAGGTCAACTTTGTTATATAAAAAAGGGAAAAATTAAAGTTTGAAACCTGTTAAAACCTTTGCGCATTTCACAATAGGATTCTGTATGTAGTAAGCTACAAAAGTGTGAAAAAGAGCTATCACCAAGGCTTCTCCTAAAAACGATTACTGTAGATTAATTCTTATAACCCATTTTCTCGTTCAAGGAAGTGGACATGTATGAAAATATCTAGCGGTATTAGAAAATGAACTTTGGGAAAATGGTGTCGCATGATTTACAGTTTATCGTTATGTATTATTGGGGGGTGGGGAGTGGGGGTTGTGTGGTGTGGGTGGGTGTAACAGAGATGATTTATAGGGATGCCTTATTGGCCTTTTTTCTCCGTGGAATAATCATTTTCTGAAAGGAAGAGATCCTAATTGTTTTACCTTGTAATAAGCAGTGCCGCATGGGAGACAAGAGTCCGTTGCCTGACAGTCCAGCAAGGTTGCAACGAAGACCATGTTGGGGGTCGCATTTCCTTGACATTGACAGTCGAATAGGACTGCAGGTATAGGTATTGTGATTCCCTTTGCTGCCAGTAAATTAAGGGCCTCCGCCAGGTATTACTCATTCTCTCCTCTGGCTGCCAAGACAGTAGAAGCATAAGTTACCAGTAAAGTATTAAATCATTCCCTCGACTGACATCGAACACAGTTTACAACATGAGGTATTAATAATTTCGCTCCCGCTCTGCTGCTTTCTGCGTGACAGATAGTAACACAGTACAGTAAGGTATATCTTCCTTCTACCTTC
>JADBJO010007108.1:5000-7500 GCA_016801955.1 Conus betulinus
GCCACCTCGGAGGCAGTGCACACACGCCCGCTCATTCCGACACCCCGTCCACAGCCACAGCCTGGTCGGCTCCGTCGCGCCCCGGCACCGACAATCCACAGGGAAGCAGTCAATGTCAAGTCGTCAAGAGGCAACCCACCGGAGGAGACACTGCACTGCTGCCGAGTCACTTCGGTGGTGTTCAGTGGCGCCTGTTCTGATCTAACATACGCAGGACACCACCTACTAAGCCCCCTACTGACGACAATATGCTTAGTCGCGGAGCCGGCGTGAGTGAGCTCTCCCTCCGGTGCGGCCCAGCAGTTTTGTCTAGAGCGAGTGGAACACATTTTGACCACGGACAGACAGACAGACACACACACACACACACACACACACACACACACACACACACACACACACACACACACACACACACACACACACAAAGCTAAGTGCATTTTCGTTATTGTTTTTCATGTTTGTTGCACCTGAAGAAGACCTAAGAGGTCGAAACGCGTTGTGGTTTGTCTTGTGACTCGTTTGTCCACATTTCACTGGGCGGTTCGCTGACATTTATTTAAGATTTGTTTGGGTTTCCGCCTGCAGTCGTTCACTTCACCACAAACACACACACACACACACACACACACACACACACACACACACACACACACACACACACACACACACACACACACACACAGAGACACTTTTCCATGGAATACTGAACAAACAACTAGAGAACGTATGTGAAACAGAACTATGGACAATATGGAAAAGAAGGGAACAGGACCATAGAGTCATAACAACCATTCAGCCTAGATGACTGTGTAGTCCACCAACCATCGTACTGAACGACGAAATAGTGAGGAAAACATTCACCGTTATTATTGCGCTAAGATGACAACTGCTTTTCTAATGATGATGATGATGATGATGATGATAATAGTAATGGTAAGAAAACCCAAAACATACTAATAATGATAATGATAACGATAATAATGATAACAACAACAACAAGAACAACAAGAACAACAACAACAACAACAACAACAATAATAAATAATAATAATAATAATAATAATAATAATAATAATAATAATAATAATAATGATGATGATGACGATGATGATGATGATGATGATGATGATGATGATGATGATGATGATGATACCAGCGTTCGTTATAATTGCATTTCCTTTCACCGTCAATATGACATACACATCTTATTCACAACATAATAAAAGGGAAGACGGATCTCTGTATGTTTTGCTTGTTTCTTTCTTTTTCTTTTTTTTTTTTTTTCAAAACGGAGTGACCGAGGGCGGAAAATGAAGCAAAATGTAGAAAGAGAGGGGGTCAGTTACCGCCAAGGGCACAGTTTCCGTCCGGCGGCCATCTTGATCGTGCGGCGAACGTGAGAAGATAAGTGGTTTCTCGTTCTTCGTTTTCACTGTCCTGAATGTGATTTGTTCTCGTCTGAAGAAGACACCAAGAGGTCGAAATGCATTGTGTCTTGTCCTGTGCCCTGTTTGTCTGTGTTTGGCGGTAAGTAAACCCCTCTCTTTATAAACATTTTGTTTATTTTTATTGTTTATTTGTTTGTTGCTCATCGAATGATTTAGGTTTAAGTTTTTTGTTTGTTTGTTGTTGTTTTGTTTTCTTGATACAGAATACACATACACTATACTGTCCAACGACGGCGGCGGCTGAGACAAGAGCTATTTTGGGATAACCCCCTTCATCGCTCCCCTGGAGAGAGGAGTTGCTGTTCCTGGATCAACGACCCCTCAGGGACGCCCTAATCCGATAAAAAGCAGGAATTCTGGCACCCAGTGTCTTGGTTCGTTTCTTTGCTGTGGTCTGCAACAAGTCTGGGTGTCAAAAGGTCTCCTCAGCGGTTTTTTTTTTGTGTGTGTTATATTTCTTGGCGTCTGTGGAGCTGAAGAGAAGTGTAGAATCATCAGTTCCAGCCTTCGGTCGGCTAGGAGTCAGGTGTCTGGAATGAATTACAGTATTCTGATCGTTGTTACAGCTTCCTGGGTTAAACAGGACCAGTTATAGACCATATTGTATTGTATTGTGTTGTATTGTATTGTAATTGTAATGTATCTATTGTATTGTATTGTATTGTATTGTAATTGTATTGTGTTGCGTTATGCTGTAATTGTATTCTGCTGTCATGTGTTGTATTGCAATTGTTATTGTTATTGTGTTATGTTATGTGATGTGGTGGTGTGTGGTGTGGTGTGGGTGTGGTGTTCGTTGCGTTGTGTTGTGTTCTGCTGCATTGTATTGTATTGTTCAGCACGGTAACGCGTCACTGCACAATACTGTGCAGTATTCGTATCGATTTGTTTTGGACAGTAATGTATTGCAACATACAGCCTTGTCACGCTGTACTGTGGTGTATGTCAAGGTTTTGTTTCATTTCAAATGTCTGAGGATGTCATAATGAGTGATTTTGTTTTGTTTGCTGTTTGTTAACGTTTATCTACACCTGGTCTTCTGTACCAAA
>JADBJO010007108.1:12500-17500 GCA_016801955.1 Conus betulinus
GTGTTATACAGCATTGTATTGTGATTAGTAGTCTGCACTGTTGATAAACTCTTATTGTGTTATATAACATTGTATTGTGGTTAGCAGTCTGCATTGTTGATAAACTCTTATGGCGTTATATAACATTGTGATGTGATTAGCAGTCTGCACTGTTGTGTGTCACATTAAACAGCATGTTGTTTTTAAACGTTCAAGATTCTATGATTAAAACTTGGATTGATTTTCCTCAGGGAAAGTACGTCGTTGTAGTATAACACCATCCTCGGTTAATTTAAATCTAGAGGCTGATAGTTTTCCAGACTAATAACGCTTCATTTCTCCCTAGGCTGATGAAATGTGAAAACTTCCTTGTTGCCTTAGATTCTTCCAGATGCGTGCAGTGTCGGCATAAATCTATCTTCTTTCTTAAAGATACAAACTGAACCAGAGGTGCCGATATTTTCATGGAACACTGAAACTTCCTAATTATATAAATGTTTACGTTTTGTATTTTCATGCCTGATTGAGAATTTCAGTATGTAGCAACTTTAACTTCCCCTGGTGGTGAAAGTAATGTTGTTACTTTCTCTAATTGATTGATAGAGCTGATACAGACTTTGTTTGACCTTGGTAGAGGACTACGTTCTCCACAGTGACGTTCTAACTGTCTAGCCTGCTAATGGCTAGCCGACTTTTCCACTTAGTCTCAACTTACATTTCTCTCCTCCTCTGTCTTTCTGCAAAAGAACCACAGCAATGTGAAGGAACCCGGCATCGGCCTCCCGGAATTGTCTGCTGATTAATGGGATAAATTTGTTGGAACGCTTCCACGCCTCCCCCACTCCCCTCCCCACCGTGCAACCACCTTCACCCTTCTCTTCCACCGTTCGTATGTCTACAGGCCAACCTTTCAAAATGTGCACAAAGTAACGGCGCAGAGCCTCAGGGGAGGAGAGGCACTGCACCACAAATGAATAGGATGGTACGTCGTCTGTGAAAGGGAAGGGGTCCACAGGGACTGCTGCTTTGATCGGTGATAAAGACGTTCAGTCTGTGTCTCGTATTTCCTTTCTTTCTTGATTTTCTTGCTTTCTTTCTTCCTTTCTGTTCTTTTCTTTTTCTTCTTTTCTTTCCTTTTCTCTCTTTTTTCTGTCTTTCTTTCTGTATTTTTTTTTTCTTGCCTTCTTTCCCACTTTCTTTTTTTCCTTTCTTTCTTTCTTCCTTCGTTTTTTTCATTTTTTCTTTGGTTCATTCTTTCTTTCTTACTTTCATTCTTTCTTTCTTACTACAAATGGTGCCTGTGCGAAAACGCATGGTCATAATTATTCACTTTTTTCGTCCCCCCCCCCCCCCCCCGAAAATCACAAACTAAAATACGTTATAAAGAGGTGCAGTGGAGATAGTCATCATCACCACCTTCATCACCACAACCTCTGTGTCAACCCTACTTTCACTGACACTGAGCATCAGTGTGGGGATAGATTCTTTTTGTTGTTGTTGTTTTTGTTGTTATTGATGTCGTGTTGTTGTTGTTGTTGTTGTTTGTTGTTGTTGTTGTAACGTACGAATTTGAGAGAGAAGCTTTGCAGCAGTTGGTTGCTGGTGGGTATGTTGCAATCTTTAAAAATACCCCACCACATGTAAACTTTCAGTGAGATATGCTGCTCACTGCATTCCCAAACATTTTCTTACTTACCTACTTACTTATTTACTTATTTACTAGCGCGAGCGCGCGCGCGCGCGCGCGCGCACACACACACACACACACACACACACACACACACACACACACACACACACACACACACACAGAGAGAGAGAGAGAGGAGAGAGAGAGAGGAGAGAGAGAGAGAGAGAGAGAGACAGACAGAGACAGACAGACAGACAGACAGACAGTCAGACAGACAGACAGACAGACAGACAACCTCAGAGAGAGATTTATCAGAGAAATTGATAGAGCTGATTTTAGACTCGTACATTCTATACCATTTTCAGAATGTGGTTGCAAAGGAATATATTGCGTCATACCTGTACTCTCTCTCTCTCTCTCTCTCTCTCTCTCTCTCTCTCTCTCTCTCTCTCTCTCTCTCTCGGCTGGGTGGAGGAAAAAGCATTTACATAGCTTATCTCATTACCCTGGTTAAACAAAATTTCAATTCGTTTCGTTTCGTTTCTCTCTCTTGTCCCATCCCAACCCACCTCTCTCTCTCTCTCATCCCCACCCACCTCTATCTCTATCGCTCTCTGCCTCAAGCCAAAGAGAATAAAAAGAAGCAGTCAAGCCATATCAGCCCCAAACTGACACGCCCAACAGCACCAAATATCTCATGACCTCAATATGTGATTTACTGCAGTAACATGAATTAATATCTATGATTCTGAAATGTGTAATACATATTCATATGCATAAGGTAAGGCATGAAGATGAAACAGATTTTGTTACTGGGAGGTATATTCATGGTAGATTCAGATTGTTCCATTGCGTACATTACTGCGAAGTTAACAAAAACAGATTCAATTGGTTTGCTATCTTAAACTGATTTCTATAAATATGAAACAAAACGGGTGTACGAATCTTATCCTAGTGACTGAGAAAATTATCTCCCTTTCTACCCAATGACATGTCAGTGTTAAGTTGATATGGCTTGTCTACGTCTTTTATGTTCTTTGGCTTCCAGACATAACGGACCAAACACACCCCGTAATAAAGATAAGAATAAGAGGGGAGGGTCTAGCATAGTTGATACGGGGGGGACAGAGAGAGAGAGAGAGAGAGAGAGAGAGAGAGAGAGAGAGAGAGAGAGAGAGAGAGAGAGAGAGAGAGAGAGAGAGAAGACACATTCTTTATTTACGAGGATAATAGATAAGCACTGTCATGTCGTGCTTTTTTTTACATTCAGTCCTCGCCCTGAGTAGGGACTACAACATGCAGTGAAATGAAATAATGTAAAAAAGCAAGCAAGCAAACAAGCGGTCATGCAATCATAATGGAACATCAAATGAGAGAGAGAGAGAGAGAGAGAGAGAGAGAGAGAGAGAGAGAGAGAGAGGAGAGAGAGAGAGAGAGAGAGAGAGGCTCGACTACAGGTATGATTGCAGTATTTTTTTCTGTGCAACCGCATTGTAAACATAGCGTAAAATGAGGCGAGTCTTACATCAGATCTTTCAATCTGGCTACTTAATCTGTGTAATGATCCTCCTCTCTCTCTCTCTCTCTCTCTCTCTCTCTCTCTCTCTCTCTCTCTCCTCTCTCTCTCTCTCTCTCTCTCTCTCTCTCTGTGTGTGTGTGTGTGTGTGTGTGTGTGTGTGTGTGTGTGTGTGTAAAGTAAGTGCACATAAACCTCTGGAATGCAGTGAGCAGCATATTTCACTAAGAGCTGGCCCATGGCAGGGCATTTTGAGATGACACCCATACTCATTTGCATCAACAGCATCATGCTGCTCTCTCAAATTCCTGCGTTATCACCACCACCACCACCACCACCACAAAGGAAAGAATCAATCGCCACGTCGCTGCTCCGTGACAGTGAAACAATGGTTGACAAAGAACCTGTCAGGAACATTTTGAGAGAATAGGATCATAGAGTAAGATGAGTCACAGACTACAGTGGGCAATATTGGTGATCAAAATACCAGCCCCCCCCCCCCCCCCCCCCCCCCCCCCCCCCCACACACACACCCAGGGATCCTCTCCCAGGGTTCTCTGAGCCAGTAACGGTAACTCTTTTCCTCATGGGGAGAGATGGCGGTACTGGAGTTATCTTCATTCCGTCTCTCAGATGTCATCGCTGTGTGTTCTTGTTGCTATGTCAGTGACCACTAGTTCTCGGTATCTTGTCAATGTCGTGACGACTTTTCAACCTCCTCCTCCTCCTCACGATAATGATGATGATTGCTATCATCATCATCATCATCATCATTACTACTACTACTGCTACTACTGCTACTGCTACTGTTACTACTACTACTACTACTACGACTACTACTACGACTACTACTGTTATTATCATTATTATTATCATTATCATCATCATCATCATTATTATTATTATTATTATTATTATTATTATTATTATTATTATTATTATTATCATTATTATCATTATCATTATCATCATTACTTTGTTATCATTATTATTATCGCAGCCCAGGAGGCAATGTTTTCACTTGTGTCTCTTGACTGGTAGGTTCGTGGTCAAGACTACTAAGAAAAAATACGGAATCGATTTAAACGAAGCTTGATGAAAAGATAAAACGTGGTCTAGAAATGCACTTGTTAAATTTTTACTAATCTCAAACGGCGGTGTCAAGAATCACTCAGCAAGATTAATAAGCACAAATATGGGATGGGGGTGGGGTGGGGGGGGGGGTGGGGGGGGTGGACGGGGAGGATAGGTAATGACGTCAGTCCGTATCGACTATAATTTCTCCACACTACAAATTGAACATGAATACATTGAAATTATTATTACGAACGGATGACGGTCTACGCTTTATGGTGATATAAACTTCACTATTTGCTGCTTTAGATATTTGATTACAAATCCTTCACATAGATACTTGACTACAATAACCTCCACAGAGAATATACCTTGTTCTGTCCATACCAACAATAATGTCCCATGGATACACAAAACAAGTTTGTTGTGGCAGAGGATTGTGATCTCCCTTGTACCCTTGTAGTTTGTATTACAGCTGTCCCAGTGACGACAGGTCCTAGGAATGCCATGACAGACGCCACTATGTTGTAGTCCAGCTGTCCCAGGTCTAGGGATGGTATGACAGACGACACTAGGTTGCAGTACAGCTGTCCCAGTGATGCTATAGTACAGCTGTCCCAGTGACGACAGGTCCTAGGAATGCCATGACAGACGACACTATGTTGTAGTCCAGCTGTCCCAGGTCCTAGGGATGGTATGACAGACGACACTAGGTTGCAGTACAGCTGTCCCAGTGATGCTATAGTACAGCTGTCCCAGTGACGACAGGTCCTAGGAATGCTATGACAGACGACGCTATGT
>JADBJO010007108.1:22500-37500 GCA_016801955.1 Conus betulinus
TGCATCAAAGACAGAAGATAAACATAACTTACATGAGCATTTACATACACTACTGGACCATGTTTGTTTACCTCTTATCAAGTATATCCATGGTCCTATATGCAACAGCATGTAGTCTGATATTATTTACATGAATCATTTTTACACCAATAATCAATGCTTTTATGTAAGTTTTAATCAAATAGGATACCTTCCAGGTTCTCTCTATATAAGTTTGTTTGGAATATTTTGTTCAACGTGCACTATATTTTTTCATAGCAAATAAATGTACCCTTTCAATATTTGATCATCATTCGTAATTCCCATATCTAACCTTCTTTACAGAACTACCTGATACATCTGTGTAATTAACAGTTTAAAATATATATTCGGAGTACATTTTAAACTTATACACTAATGACAAAATGCTCACAACAGAACCTCCTTACAGAACTACCTGATAAATTTGTGTAATAAACAGTTTAAAACATATATTCGGGAGTATATTTTAAACTTATACGCAAATGACAAAATGCTCACAACAGTCTTTTTGTTGGCAGACCAGATCTTTGCAAGTAGAGCTAACACCGATCATAACTGAAAAATACAATTCAAGATATTTGTATTCATTGACAACAGATATCCGAACGCTCCTATACGACAATGTTTCACGTGCAGCTAAACACCAACCTTAACGAAAAACGAACGTTACATTTTTTTCATGTTCACTTTCAGCGCCACCGAATATTTATTGATTTAGCTAATTTTTTTTGTAAGCTGATCGGAGTTTCAGACAGCAACACAATCATCATCATCTGTGAAAACAATAATACACAATTCCATTAAATCAAAGGTTTCTCCATGTTTACTATTTTTAATGATTTGTGAGCCAACACACTCATTGTTGAAGAATGAAAAGAAGACTGATGACTACACACATTGCCCTGTTTCACACCTGTTGTCCATTTCATCAGGTCACGTGCTCTGGCGCCATATTGAAATCAATCTAACTTTAACATTGTGACACATTGTATTAGGTCACCTGCTCTGGCACCATATTGAAATCAATCTAACTTTAACATTGTGACACATTGTATTAGGTCACTTACTCTGGCACCATATTGAAATCAATCTAACTTTAACATTGTGACACATTGTATTAGGTCACTTACTCTGGCACCATATTCAAATCAATCTAACTTTAACATTTTGACACATTGTATTAGGTCACTTACTCTGGCACCATATTCAAATCTAGCTTTAACTTTGTGACGCATACTCACCCACATAGCAGTGAAGTTTTCTTTTTGTTTAGTCATTTTCAAGTATTGGCCAAGAGAGAGAGAGAGAGAGAGAGAGAGAGAGAGAGAGAGAGAGAGAGAGAGAGAGAGAGAGACAGAGAGAGAGAGACAGAGAGAGAGACAGAGAGACAGACAGAGAGAGAGAGAGAGAGAGAGAGAGAGAGAGAGAGAGAGAGAGAGAGAAAGAGAGGTGTCTCCACGTCTGCCTCCTGCTCCTCCTCCCCAACTCTGCCACCCTACCCCAACAGCCGTGAACTCAACCAAACCATGTACCCCAGCCCCCACCTCACCAACCCATCACCGCCACTCTGTTCACGTGAAGTAAACGACAGCACAACACTACGTTGTAATTGCACCGCAGACAACAGCCTCTTCTGCTCCCCCTCACACTACCGTGCCAGCCACGTGCCAGAGAAGGATGTGCGGCCATTGAGAGTGGAGGTGAATGAGACAGAGGCCTTGAGGCCAGGTCACAGAGGGCGTTCCCACCTCATCTGCATCTCCATCAACGTCAGCGGAGTACACCTTGTCTGCTGTTTGGCTTGTTGAAGGGTAGGATGGTTTGGCTCAACTCCTGGCTTTCTGTGTGTGGTTGAGGAACTGTTTTCGGGAAACAAATTATAACAAACTGTATGGCTTTTTGGGGTGGGGTCGGGATGGGGATGTGGTGTTCTTTCATTTGGCGTCTATTAGAACTAGCTGCCATAAAAGGCTATTCGTGAAAGTTGTCCAGAGGACAGTACTGGAAAGGAAGGACTGCAGGAGCAGTGCAGTACAGGTGAGGTAGCCAGTGACCAGAATCTCCTGTAACCTAACAAAAATTAACAGTACAGGTGAGACAGCCAGTGACCAGAATCTCCTGTAACCTAACGAACATTAACAGTACAGGTGAGGCAGCCAGTGACCAGAATCTCCTGTAACCTAACGAACATTAACAGTACAGGTGAGGCAGCCAGTGACCAGAATCTCCTGTAACCTAACGAACATTAACAGTACAGGTGAGGCAGCCAGTGACCAGAATCTCCTGTAACCTAACGAACATTAATAGTACAGGCCTGTAACCTAACGAACATTAACAGTACAGGTGAGGCCGCCAGTGACCAGAATCTCCTGCAACCTAACGAACATTAACAGTACAGGCCTGTAACCTTACAAGCATTAACAGTACAGGTGAGGCAGCCAGTGACTAGAATCTCCTGTAACCTATCGAACATTAATAGTACAGGTGAGGCAGCCAGTGACCAGAATCTCCTGTAACCTAACGAACATTAATAGTACAGGTGAGGAGGCAGCCAGTGACCAGAATCTCCTGTAACCTAACGAACATTAACAGTACAGGTGAGGCAGCCAGTGACTAGATCTCCTATAACCTAACGAACATTAACAGTACAGGTGAGGCAGCCAGTGACTAGATCTCCTGTAACCTAACGAACATTAATAGTACAGATGAGGCGGCTAGTGACCAGACTCTTCTGTAACCTAACGAACATTAATGGAGGAAGAGGATGACTAGAACAGAGTAGTACAAATGGGCTGGTGATCTGATTTGTTGGGATCTGTGGGAACATGATGGATTCAAATGGTTCTGATCCTGTATTGTGCTTGAGGACGGAACTTCACTTCATATGGATAGAGAACATTTATAGAACACATTTGAAACAAAGAGATTCAGTTCACAATTCCAAATCAGCTATTTCATTTGTAAATCAAATAAAAACAGGAGCACAAACTGTTGCATATCGTCAAGGGCAAAATAAAAAGAACAGCGGATTCAAAAATCAATCACGAGAAAAAAGATATTGGAAAGTCACAAACTTTTAAATTTGATTGGTAAACAACGGTTTGACAACAATGAAGAAGGGAGTAAAACAACAAAAATTAAGCTGGTATATACAATGCTCACTTTTCGATCAGTGCAAACAAAAAGATCTGGTCTTACTGAACAGATATTACACATGCAAACAAATGATAAAACACGCTTGAAATAGAGGGGATGGTTATCTGAACCTAGGACATGTGAAATCAAGACAAACCTATATAATTTGACGTGGGTGATGAAACCCCCAGGTACTCGACATCGGCAGCTTCATTCTAATCTGTCTGAATGAATACAAAGAATCCCTTCAAAAACAGGGCTTACATGGGTCATCATACATATTAAACATCCTAATAATGTTGATATTAAGGGTATATATGGGATACCTTTTTTCCCGGACGCACGTATCTATATGTTCGCTGGCGACTGTTCGGGTCGCGGTATTTCTACGTGAGACTTACGCCCTCGTTTTTGAGGTCAGACGGAGAGTTCACGGTCACTGTAGACTGAAACAAAGAAGATGTCTTATCGGCGGGCGTCAGACCGCGCCTTCATGTTTATCGTCTGTACTGTGCCTGCAAAGTGTGTGTGTGTGTGGGGGGGGGGGGGGGGGGGGGGGGGGGGGGGGGGAGGGGGGGCCTGGGGGCCCTGTGTGTAGTGGTGTGTGTGTGTGTGTGTGTGTGTGGGTGGGTTTTGTGTGTGTTGAGAGAGAGAGAGAGAGAGTGTTGACCGAGGAGAGAGAGGATGAAACGGGGAGAGAGAGAGAGAGCAAGCGGTGGTTACTGGCTATGGGTTTATTTTTGGGGGCACTTGCGCTTCCCTCTACAGACCGAAGTACTATAAGGCTATCGTCAGTGATCTCACATGTACAGGTGAACTTTTCTGGTTACAAATCCAGGTAAATGTACTCCTTATATCAGAGACAGTGAGGTGAGACACAGAGGGCCTGGACAGTGAGTGAGATGCCTGGACACAGGCCTGGCCTGGACAGTGAGGTGAGACACAGAGGCCTGGACAGTGAGGGAGACACAGAGGGCCTGGACAGTGAGATGAGACACAGAGGCCTGGACAGTGAGGTGAGACACAGAGGCCTGGACAGTGAGATGAGACACAGGCCTGGAAGAGGACCTGGACAGTGAGGTGAGACACAGAGGCCTGGACAGTGAGGTGAGACACAGAGGGCCTGGACAGTGAGATGAGACACAGAGAGGCCTGGACAGTGAGGTGAGACACAGAGGGCCTGGGACAGTGAGGTGAGACACAGAGGCCTGGACAGTGAGGTGAGACACAGAGGCCTGGACAGTGAGGTGAGACACAGAGGCCTGGACAGTGAGGTGAGACACAGAGGGCCTGGACAGGGACAGTGAGAGACAGAGGCCTGGACAGTGAGGTGAGACACAGAGGGCCTGGACAGTGAGGTGAGACACAGAGGGGCCTGGACAGTGAGGGTGAGACACAGAGGCCTGGACAGTGAGGTGAGACACAGAGGGCCTGGACAGTGAGATGAGACACAGAGGCCTGGACAGTGAGGTGAGACACAGAGGCCTGGACAGTGAGGTGAGACACAGAGGCCTGGACAGTGAGGTGAGACACAGAGGCCTGGACAGTGAGGTGAGACACTGATGCCTGGACAGTGAGGTGAGAGGCCACAGAGGCCTGGACAGTGAGTGATGTGACACAGAGGGCCTGGACAGTGAGGGAGAGACAGAGGCCTGGACAATGAGGTGAGACACAGAGGCCTGGACAGTGAGGGAGACACAGAGGGCCTGTACAGTGAGGTGAGACACTGAGGCCTGGACAGTGAGGTGAGACACAGAGGCCTGGACAGTGAGATGAGACACAGAGGGCCTGGATAGTGAGATGAGACACAGAGTCCTGGACAGTGAGGTGAGACACAGAGGCCTGGACAGTGAGGTGAGACACAGAGTCCTGGACAGTGAGGTGAGACACAGAGGCCTGGACAGTGAGGGAGACAAAGAGGGCCTGGACAGTGAGGGAGACACAGAGGCCTGGACAGTGAGGTGAGACACAGAGCTGAGGCCTGGACAGTGAGGTGAGACACAGAGAGTCCTGGACAGTGAGAGATGAGACACAGAGTCCTGGACAGTGAGGTGAGACACAGAGGCCTGGACAGTGAGGTGAGACACAGAGGGCCTGGACAGTGAGGGAGACACAGAGGGCCTGGACAGTGAGGTGAGACACAGAGGGCCTGGACAGTGAGGTGAGACACAGAGGGCCTGGACAGTGAGGTGAGGAGACACAGAGGCCTGGACAGTGAGGTGAGACACAGAGGCCTGGACAGTGAGGTGAGACACAGAGGGCCTGGACAGTGAGGGAGACACAGAGGCCTGGACAGTGAGGTGAGACACAGAGGGCCTGGACAGTGAGGTGAGACACAGAGGGCTGGACAGTGAGATGAGACACAGAGGCCTGGACAGTGAGGTGAGACACAGAGCTGAGGCCTGGACAGTGAGGTGAGACACAGAGCTGAGGCCTGGACAGTGAGGTGAGACACAGAGGCCTGGACAATGAGGTGAGACACAGAGGGCCTGGACAGTGAGGTGAGACACAGAGGGCCTGGACAATGAGGTGAGACACAGAGCTGAGGCCTGGACAGTGAGGTGAAACACAGAGGTCAGACTGTGGCATACTGGCACAACATCCACTGCCAGAAACCCAGGTCTCCTCCTCCCACCTGACTGCTCGGCCTCTGCTCCAGTGGTCAGTTGGCCCAATAACGGTAACTGTGCTCTCCCCTGGGCAGAGCTGAAGGTACCGGGTTGTCACCAGTTATCGTTCCTTCCTTCTGTCGGACGTCACAGCCGTACATCTGTCGCTCTGATCAAGTTGTTTTTCATATATGTCATAAAATGAAGACTTTGACTGACAAGGCCTGGGTATCTGGCTGACAGTGGTGATGTCAGTGACTGACAAGGCCTGGGTATCTGGCTGACAGTGGCGATGTCAGTGACTGACAGGGACTGGGTATGAGGCTGACAGTGGCGATGTCAGTGACTGACAGGGCCTGGGTATCTGGCTGACAGTGGTGATGTCAGTGACTGACAAGGGGGGGTACCTGGCTGACAGTGGTGATGTCAGTGACTGACAAAGCCTGGGTATGAGGCTGACAGTGGCGATGTCAGTGACTGACAAGGCCTGGCATGAGGCTGACAGTGGCGATGTCAGTGACTGACAAGGCCTGGGTATGAGGCTGACAGTGTGGATGTCAGTGACTGACAAGGCCTGGGGTACCTGGCTGACAGTGGTGATGTCAGTGACTGACAAGGCCTGGGTATCTGGCTGACAGTGGTGGTGATGTCAGTGTGAGTGACAAGGCCTGGGTACCTGGCTGACAGTGGTGATGTCAGTGACTGACAAGGCCTGGGTACCTGGCTGACAGTGGTGATGTCAGTGACTGACAAGGCCTGGGGTACCTGGCTGACAGTGGTGATGTCAGTGACTGACAAGGCCTGGGTACCTGGCTGACAGTGGTGATGTCAGTGACTGACAAGGCCTGGGTATGAGGGCTGACAGTGGTGATGTCAATGACTGACAAGGCCTGGGTATGAGGTTGACAGTGGTGGTGATGTCAGTGACTGACAAGGCCTGGGTATGAGGTGACAGTGGTGATGTCAGTGACTGACAAGGCCTGGGTACCTGGCTGACAGTGGTGATGTCAGTGACTGACAAGGCCTGGGTACCTGGCTGACAGTGGTGATGTCAGTGACTGACAAGGCCTGGGTACCTGGTTGACAGTGGTGACCGTGGGGATGATGTGGTAGAATGTGTTTGGTTTGCTTCCTCCCTAAGTCTCCTGTGTGTGACGTTTGGCTTGAGTCAAGGCTTGGCTGACTGCTTTCCCTGTGACTCAGAACTACCATGTCCGTGTGGTCGTTTCTCCCTTTGACTTGATTTCATGGAGGCAGGTGGAGCGATTATAACAAGTGATTCAGTTGTTCCAACGAGTTGTTAACTTCGTGAATGTGCGTGTGTGTGTGTGTGTGTGTGTGTGTGTGTGTGTGTGTGTGTGTGTGTGTGTGTGTGTGTGTGTACAATATTATAGGGTTGGATACTCACCTACTTCGGCTCATCCCCCCCCACCACCACCCCCTCACATTACCCTTGTGACAGTGAAGTGAGAGTTTACAAAACCTCAGTCACAAAACAGGTACACAGGAGGGTAAACGGGAACACGTGAGGAGAATCACAGGCCATAGGAGTCGTACCATCCCCCGATTCCTACAACACTCCTCATTTCTAGCGGTAATGGGTCCTCTGGGTCCTTCCCCATGGGAAAGGCCTTGGGTGATTTGGTTGCCTGGTCCCCAAATTATGGGGCATCACATACTGTAAAATGTTAAATCAATGATTTCGCAATTATTTTTCTGTTGTTGTTCATCTTCTTCCCATTATCATTCTTTGTCGTTGTCGTGGCTCTCTCTTTCTTTCTTTCCTTCTTTTTTCTTTCTTTCTTTCTTTCTTTCCTTCTGTCTTTCCTTCTGTCTTTTCTTTTCTTCCCTTCTTTCTTTCTTTCTTTCTTCCCTTCTTTCGTTCTTTCTTCCTTGTTTGGTTTTTCCCCTCTCTTTCCTTTTCTTTCTTTCTTTCATTCTTACTTTCTTTTTTCTTTCTTTTGGTGTGTCTTTCTTTTCTTTCTTGCTTGCTTCATCTTCTTCATACCAAGGTCAAGGACACCAAAACAAACGCTGTCTATTTATCATACAATACGCTTTGTGATTCGGTTTTAAGAAAGGATGGAAACATGACAAAAATGCTAGCACAAGACGTTTTCATTAAGCATAATGGAGATGAGAGAGAGAGAGAGAGAGAGAGAGAGAGAGAGAGAGAGAGAGAGAGAGAGAGAGAGAGAGAGAGAGAGAGAGAGAGAGAGAGAGAGATCAAAACTAAATAAAAAAACATACCCAGTTAGTTCTGAAGGGAATGCATAACATTTGTTTACCGCGACCAATCTAACACTTTGACTGCAGATTTCTCTCTCTCTCTCTCTCTCTCTCTCTCTCTCTCTCTCTCTCTCTCTCTCTCTCTCTCTCTCTCTCTCTCTCTCTCTCTCCCCCCCATGGTAATTTTCTATGTGGTCTTGTTTCCATCGATCTTTCTTTAATATTTCTACGATTCTTTCTTTCTCCATTCTTTCTTGCCTTGATCATTCTTGACTTTTCTCCTGCTTCCAGCTTTTCCTCGCTGTGTTTTGTTCACGTTGTTCTCATCAGAGAACTCCGACTGTTGACCACCCACCAAAGCATCAGTCCCTTTCGAGCCCGCCCACTTCACAGACAAGGTACCATTCACTTTATCTATGGGGCAGTACTTTTCCCCTCAGGGGATATGTCGTATCATCATTGTGTGCGCACTTTCAAAGATTAGCACGTCGGGATGAGAAAGGCGGTAGGGAAATATCTAGGTAATTGTAGATAGGAGAGAGAGAAAAACTGCTCCAACAGTAAGACCAATGAATCAGCAGACAACCCCCTGAGGGCGATGCTGGTCTGTTTCACGTTGTTCTGGTCCTTTATCAACGGGTTTCTCAGGGAAGAAAGAGACCAGAACTGAACCGAGACAAAGTTCAGGTCGGTGGGCGCATGAATGGTGGAAGCTAAAAGTTCAGGTAGTTTAGGGAAAGTAGGTATTGGATCGTTTTGGGCTCCATATCATAACCAATCAATATCACCAGTACACAATTTCCAGGGGGCGATGTTGGATTCCTGCACGCTCATGTGGTAATTTGCATTTTTTTAAGAAAAGAGGATAAAAAAAAGAAGAAGAGAGAAATGAGGTAAGAGTTTTGCTATAGAATCAGAAAGTATCGGCAGGGAGAGAAATTAAGTTGAGTCTTACAAAAGATAGGCCAGCTAACCACTAATAGCCCATACAATGATAAGGAATAAGTTGACTCTTACTCAAGAAAGGCCAGCTAAACACTAACAGTCCATACAATAATGAGGAAAAAAGAGCAGAAAAGGAGAGAAAGGGCCCCTACACTCATGAGGGAATAGCCAACCGAATACTACCAGCTTGGGCAATGAGATGACGAGATGACAGAAGAGGAGAGAAACGAAATTGAGGGCCTAGTAGCCTAGGCGATGAGGAAAAGAGAGAGAGAAACAAAGTTGAAACTTTCTACAGAAATATCAGCCACACTGCAGCACCCAAGACAGGCAGAAGGAAACTAGGGAGAGCGCAGACTCCTAACAAGGTCCAACAAAACCTGCATCGCCTTTTGAGTCAATTCAAGAGTGAAGACACAACGCTCTGCTGGAGAATGTATGCAGAAGTGCGAGAAAAGAACAGGAAACGAATTTTTAAAAAAAAAGATGATGTCAATGGACATAGTTTTCATATTCCATAAAATATACTGCTTTATAGGTAGGTACAATAAATACTGTGTTCAATCATTAGACGAACATACATTTCAATGCTTCGCTAAGAACTCCAGAACATCAAACGCCACAACACTGGTAATTCATTCATGTTGAAGAATCTGCAGCAAGAATGAAGATTGCGGCTATCAACAGTCTGCCTTTACATCGATTTTATTTGGCACAGAAGACCATGAAGAGATAAATTTTAAGAAATAACAACAACAACGAACAACAAAACAAAAACTCATTACCGCGAAGCGATTTCACAGGAGCAACTAATCTGAATATCATTCATAGATATCTGAAGTTATACACAAACCTTAGCACACAGCACAAAGAATACCGTCAAGGAACTATGATACAATACATTGCGGTACAAAAGGATGCAACACGAATACTACACAGTTTTGTGCAATAAAATGTAATTCAATGCAAAGTCCCCTACAATGCGAGGCAATGCAACGCGTTACTGCAAGATAATACAATGCAATGCAACACAATACAACACACTAAATACAATACAATGCAATACAATACAGCACAACAGATTGTAGAACATGATAATTCAAAATAATTACAATGCAATACAATACAACACAATACAGTAGAACACCACACAACACTACACACGCGTAGTACAAAACAACACAAAATCATTACAACACAATACAATACAAAACAAGTATAGTACAATACGGCCTACAGTTGTAACTACAATACCTGAGAGGTTGTACAAACGTACAGAATACTGTACCACACTCTGCCTCCCAGCCGACCAAAGGCTGGAACTGATGATTCCACGCTTCTCCGCAGGTCCACAGAGGCCAGCAACTAAAACAAAAGACGCCGAAGAACTCTTTTGACACCCAGATTAGTTGCAGGCCACAGCAAAGAAATGAACGAAGACACTGGGTGCCAGAATTCCTGCTTTTTATCGGATTAGGGTGTCCCTGAGGGGTCGTTGATCCAGGAACAGCAGCACCTCTCTCTAGGCGAACGATGAAGGAGGCTATCCCAAAATAGCCCTTGTCTCAGCCTCTGCCGTTGTTGGGCAGTATAATTGGCATGGGTACAATGTATCGATAAAAGAGAACAAACAAAAACATCGTCCCCACACTATTCGATGAACAACAAACAAACAAACAAACAAACAAACAACAACAACACAACACACACACACACACACACACACACACACACACACACACACACACACACACACACACACACACACACACACACACACACACACACACACACACATACACACACACACACAAGCAATGAAACAAGCAAGCAAAGGTCCGTCTTCCAATGAATGTTCAGGTTTCTATAACGGTGAAAGGAAGCGCGATTATATTAAACAGCTGTATTATCATTGTTGTTGTTGCTGTTGTTATCAAAGCACAAATGTCACCTTTAGCTACTACGGCAAACTGTTTCCTCACTATCTCGTCGTTCAGCGTGATAGATGGTGGATTATGGAGACAGCTGGGTTGAATAACTAGCATTATTCTCATTGGGCTGTTCCTTTATTTTCCACATTTCCCATAGTTCTTAATCTCATGATTCCTCCAGTTGCTCATTCAGTATTCCAGGCGAACGAGTGTGTGTGTGTGTGTGTGTGTGTGTGGTGTGTGTGTGTGTGTGTGTGTGTGTGTGTGTGTGTGTGTGTGTGTGTGTGTGTGTGTGTGTGTGTGTGTGTGTGATGTGTGTGGGTGTGAGAGAGTGAGAGAGAGAGAGAGAGAGAGAGAGAGAGAGAGAGAGAGAGAGAGAGAGAGAGAGAGAGAGAGAGAGAGAGAGAGAGAGAGAGAGAGAGCATCATACGCAGGTCATGGAGAAAAAGCATCATACGCTGTGAAGGTGTGTGGACCAGAATTCCACAGAGTGAAAGTCCACGATACCTGTCATTCTGGTTGCAACTGACCGCGGATACTATAAGGACTGGGTCTTGACATAGAATCCATGACATACACCATGATGGAAGATGCCTTGCTTTCATTCACGACAGGGCGCTATGCTATACATTACCCTTTTCATTGCCTGATCGCCATGCAGTGTAGCTAAGTATACCATGGACCACATCTTCAGCACAGCAATGTCGTCCTCTGGGCTTTGGAGGTGTCTGCGCTCCGACAACTCGTCCAAGAGATTAGCTTGCAGACAGAGGGGGCGAGGCAGGGTGGGGAGGGGAGAGGCGTGTTTGGGAGGGAGGAGGGGAGGGGGGGTTGTTACCTCTGGAACTTCCACTGGGAGATGAACGGGTGATGGCTTTGTCTCAGTGGAGGAATATGTTGCCAGTCTATACAAGTGTTTTGTCTTGGCGGCTGTAAATTGTTTGGAGAGAGAGAGAGAGAGAGAGAGAGAGAGAGAGAGAGAGAGAGAGAGAGAGAGAGAGAGAGAGAGAGAGAGACCCAGGGTATTGGCTGTAAGATGAGTCTAACCGAATTGTCTGCCCATTACCAGAGGACTGTATTGGTGATAGTGGACAGGACAGTGGACAGGACAGTGGACAGGGCAGTGGACAGGGAAGTGGACGGTGGACAGGGCAGTGGACAGGGAGTGGACAGGACAGTGGACAGGACAGTGGTCAGGACAGTGGATAGGGAAGTGGACAGGACAGTGGACAGTGGACAGGACAGTGGACAATGGACGGGGCAGTGGACAGGACAATGGACAGGGCAGTGGACAATGGACAGGGCAGTGGACAGGACCGTGGACAGGACAGTGGACAATGGACAGGGCAGAGGACAGGACAGTGGACAGGACAATGGACAGGGCAGTGGACAATGGACAGGGCAGAGGACAGGACAATGGACAGGACAGTGGTAGTCATGAAAAATGTAATATATCTGCGCTCTTGAGATGACTGAACTGGCAAATTCCTGACAATTCGTTTAATACCAAACTTGACTAGGTTTATTTTCCTGTAGATAACGTAGATACGGCATGAAAACTTGTACGCAAGTGGTCAAGCAATATTAGAACAATGACAACACACACACACACACAATTATGCAAAAATAACGTCATCACTATCTGGGAATCTAATTTTCCCTAGTAAACTAGTACACAAGTTTGATATATGCTGCTGCTTGGACTACAGCAACAAAAATGTTGGGTCAGAAATGTGTAAGCCTTGTTGTTTGCCCTTTCACTAAGTGTCTTGCGCGGGACGGAAAAAATAAAGCTGTGGCAGGTGCCTGTAACAATTCCAATAACAGTGAGGGGAACAGGTACACGGCATGACATCTCACTGTGAATGTCAGATTACACATGACCGAGTTATTCTAAGTTTAAAGTCAACGAGGAAGATCACTCAGGTTATATTCATGACATAAAAATGCAGAGTGACATGAAATTGCCACCGGCTGGGAACATTCCGTCGAAGCATGCTGTCTTTTTTCACCCGGACAGATTGATGCTAACTAAAGGAGCGATTTGGATTGTCAGGTTAGGTTCAATAACACGTCCTCTCTGGGTCATTGGGTTCCCGGTTAACAAAAGTGTAATATAATAATGTTTTTGCTTCCTTTTAAAAATGATACTTCTTTCATTTTTAGGTTACAATGTGCTGCTAAAACTATCTCTAAGGAAACAGCAAAGGGTCTTTTAGAGGAGAAAAAAATCAGACAGCTGTTTCAGCCATACCCAGGTCATGACCCTGAGTTGTCCTTCTGCTGACAGAGCTGCTTTTGTCCTGCTTCCACTGAGATTCAGATCTCACCTTCTAAAAGGAAGCACAACTGAAGACGTCGCCCTGCTACACGGATGTATTATCGACACTACCATCAGACACCTGTTCCGAGCTGGGTAATTGAAGACTTATGACGTTCTCTTTTGTTCCTCCTTGACCAGATCAAGCTGAACTCTTTTCAGCTGCTGCAGGCCACTGCCTTAAGGGTTCTGGTCCTCTTCCGAACGCAAATCAAGAGGTTTGTTTCCCATAAGATCGTAGGTTGATGAGACTGCAAACACTCGATCCAATCTCTGAGACGAGAACTTTGGGCTGGAAGCCAGAGTCCCCAAAGCGGCTGGCTAGGACTGTTAGTCTTCTCAGTCTTCTAATTTTAACAAATCTTAAATAAATGTCAGCGAACCGCCCAGAGAAACGTGGACAAACGAGTCACAAGACAAACCACAACGCGTTTCAACCTCTTAGGTCTTCTTCAGGTGCAACAAACAAGAAACAAATAACGAAAATGCACTTAAACACAGAAGCGATCAAAGCTAAGTGCATTTTCGTTATTCGTTATTTGTTTCTTGTTTGTTGCACCTGAAGAAGACCTAAGAGGTTGAAACGCGTTGTGGTTTGTCTTGTCTTGTGACTCGTTTTGTCCACGTTTCTCTGGGCGGTTCGCTGACATTTATTTAAGATTTGTTTAGATTTCCGCCTGCAGTCGTTTCACTTTGCAACTAGTTCTAATTTTAAGCTTGCTCCATTCTAGCATGCTCAGTGAGTGCAAGCGGAATTATTTTGTTTTGATGAACCTGATTGAAATGCAATATCCGGTCTCATACCACTCCCACTCTTGCTAATGATCTGTGGAAGGTTTTCCATTCTGGAAGGTCTGGATGTATAATCACCTGTTCAGTCTATCCCGATTCTACGCGCTTGACGTCACAACTAATCCAAACCATGATATGTGGCCTCCTGCCGTGAAGAACCTCGTTCCTTGAGCGAGTAGTGCGGTGTGTCTTCTCAATATTAGCTACATGTGCAGGTTCTGAGACACTGACTTGTGTCTTCATGGATACCTTTCCTCCACAAACGCTACCTTGAACGAACGAACGAACGAACGACGAACGAACGAACAACAACAACAACAACAACAACAACAACAACAACAACAACAACAACAACAACAACAACAACAATTATAATGGTAATGGTGATGATGATGACAATGATAATGATGATTAAGAACGAAAATCGTCATTGTTATGACCACTACTATTACTACTACTTGAGCCACCACCACCACCACCACCATCACCACCACCACCACCACTACTACTACTACTACTACTACGCTACCAGTAGTAGTAGTAGTAGTAGTAGTAGTAGTAGTAGTAGTAGTAGTAGTTGTTGTTGTTGTTGTTGTTGTTGTTGTAGTAATAGTAGTAGTAGCGGTGATATTTTTGTTGTTGTTATTGTCGTGAACGTCGTCGTCTTCGTCGTCCTCTTATTGTCGTCGTCGTCGTCGTCGTCGTCGTCGTCGTCATCATCATCATCATCATCATCATCCTCATCTCATCATCATCATCATCATCATCATCATCATCATCATCATCGCTTTGCTCTAAGATCAAATAGGAAAATAACTATTTAGTCTCTTCTTCTTTCTTCTTCTTTTTTAGTGTTGTTTCTCTTGCCTGAGGAAGACCAGTAGGTCGAAAATCGTTGCTTCTGTTTTGTATTTTGTTTGTTCCTCTCTTTGGCGGCTGTGTAATTCTATTTTTCCTTTTCTGTCACCAAAATAAACCACACAGTCCGATCTGCCAAGGCAAGCCAGCAAGCCGACAA
>JADBJO010007108.1:42500-47500 GCA_016801955.1 Conus betulinus
AGAGAGAGAGAGAGAGAGAGAGAGAGAGAGAGAGAGAGAGAGAGAGAGAGAGAGTTTACATTTTCCCATTTTATTGTCGTTTCCAGGAGAAAGTCTTTGCACACAGACATGTAGGGAGGAGACGGGGAGTGATGAGGTAGGAAGGAGGGATCAGGAAACAAGAGAATGATGACGATTTCCTTGCTCTGTCATCACAAACAGCGTTACAGTCATTGCCAATGTTCAGTCACATCAAAGACTACGTCAGCACTTAAATAAAGAAACTCTCTGGGCAGCCTTACACTGAGGAAAACCTTATTAACAGTATGCACACAACACAGAAATGGTACAAGTATTGTCAACACGACCCTGCACGGAGAAACACCTTATCAACAGTATGCACACAACACAGAGAAATGGTACAAGTATTGTCAACACGACCCTGCACTGAGAAACACCTTATTAACAGCATGCACACAACACAGAGAAATGGTACAAGTTTTGTCAACACTACCGTGCACTGAGAAACGCCTTATGAACAGCATGCACACAACACAGAGAAATGGCACAAGTATTGTCAACACGACCCTGCACTGAGAAACACCTTATTAACAGCATGCACACAACACAGAGAAATGGTACAAGTATTGTCAACACGACCCTGCACTGAGAAACACCTTTATTAACAGCATGCACACAACACAGAGAAATGGTACAAGTATTGTCAACACGACATTGCACCGAGAAACACCTTATTATTAACAGTATGCACACAACACACAGACATGGTACAAGTATTGTCAACACGACCCTGCACTGAGGAACACCTTATTAACAGCATGCACACAACACACAGAAATGGTACAAGTTTTGTCAACTCGACCGTGCACTCAGTCAACTGATCATTGATTGAATCTAACTTATCTCCTGAACATACGCTGACTGATGTTCCCCGTTCTGTCTGCCTTTGGTAACGTATTATGGTCCTTGTGACGAACCTGCTTCAGCTCTTTCATGCCCCTGCAAAAAGCTCAGCTCCTCATTTTATTTTCATTTTATCACCAGACAAGAGCACATATCTCTAAAATCTTATCTGTATTTCTATTATAAAAAGGGATTTCCCCGCAGGCCATTGTACCGAGTACAATGAAATGAATTGATTCTGTGTTCCTTTTCTGAATCTTTCCTACATGAATGTGTGTCATTTGTCTGTAATAATATTGAGAAAAAAAGTTTTTGAACGAAATGTACTTTGAGATGTGAACAACCACCCATAATTTCTCTTTGCTTTCCACGTCTGAGGATGAATACTGTGTAAAGAAACAAATGAATATATCTTTATGTTGCTGGTTCCCCGCCCTTTGAGTCAGTCACACAATTCGATGTCCCTGTTCTCACACACGCAAAAATTATTTTCCCTAAAAGACCAATTTCTTTACATTGCTTCATTTAAAGAGGCATGATATATAAACTTTTTTCCACAAGTGTAACAGTGGAAACTTCAACTAATTTCAGCCAATATCTAATATATTTCAGAGAGGATTTGACACAGAAGTAGTACCTGGTCCTGTTCCCATTGTGAACATGGGGAATGTGTACCAGGACGTCTGGACCTACATGAGTCTTGTGTGGATCCTCTCCAGCTGTCACTGTTCCATATCTGTCTGTGTGTCTATGTGTCTGTGTGTCTGTGTCTGTCTGTCTGTTATCTTCCCCATCTCTCTCTCTCTCTCTCTCTCTGTGACAAACCAAATATGTCTCTCTCTCTCTCTCTCTCTCTCTCTCTCTCTCTCTCTCTCTCTCTCTCTCTCTCTCTCTCTCTCCGTATACATCATGTGTACAATAATTGTGTAAACAACATTTTTTTTCTATGGTGCTGGTGCAATTCAATTGCGTATCTCTACAAGGACAGCCTGGCATTGACTATGTCTGAAACCATCATCCTTTGTTGAATGCAGTAGAAGTAGTTGTTGTTGTTGTTAATGTTTGTTTGCTTGTTTCTTGTTTGCTTGTATGTTTTCCTCCAGAGTTCCGTGTTCTTTGTCCTTATATCTGCAGTCTTTGTGAAAAATGCATTTAAGTCTGAACACATGAAGAGACTCTCTCTCTCTCTCTCTCTCTGTGTGTGTGTGTGTGTGTGTGTGTGTGTGTGTGTGTGTGTGTGTGTGTGTGTGTGTGTGTGTGTGTGTGTGTGTGTGTGTGTGTGTGTGTGTGTGTGTGTGTGTGTGTGTGTGTATAAAACAGAGAGTTTAAAAAACCAAAACAGACAAGATAAAAAGATTTCCAAAATTTTCGGCTTTAATGCCTTCCTCAGTGGTGGTGAGTCGACTGGCCGGCGCGTCACAGAACATTTATACATGCATAAAAAGAAAGTGAATAAAATTCACTATCTTAAAACAAGAAGCTAAAATGGATTTCACGTACAGGCAATCGTTCAAATGGAAGGGGAGCAAAGGGACGTTGTAGTATAAGGAAGAGGGGCTGAGTAAGAGTGTGTAAAAGCGTGCGCGCGTCACGCACATGTGGGAGTGTGGGCATAAATGAGTGTGTGTTGATGTGAGTGTGAGTGAGTGTGTGTGTCAGTGTGCGAGTGTGTGTGTCAGTGTGTGTGTGTGTGTGTGTGTATGTGTGTGTGTGTGTGTGTGTGTGTGTGTGTGTGTGTGTGTGTGTGTGTGTGTGTGTGTGTGTGTGTTCATATATATACATACATATGCGTGTGTGTGTGTGTGTGTGTGTGTGTGTGTGTGTGTGTGTGTTCCACTATTCGTGATATTAGACACACACACACACACACACACACACACACACACACACACACACACACACACACACACACACACACACACACACACACACACACACACACACACCAAAAAAAAAAAAAAAATAAAAACGTGTACGGAAGTGATTGCAAGCGTGTACATGATGTGTGTATGTGTATAGTATGGGTGCGCGTGCGCGCGAATGTGTGTGTGTGTGTGTGTGTGTGTGTGTGTGTGTGTGTGTGTGTGTGTGTGTGTGTGTGTGTGTGTGTGTGTGTGTGTGTGTGTGTGTGTGTGTGTGGATGTGTAAGTGTGTGAATATCTTTATACAAGTCATAAGTGAAGATTAACATGACACAAATTACTTATAACCAACAACTAACTAATCAGTTAAAGTCCAAACGGATGACAGTATTAAAGAAAAAAAAAACACACACAAAAAGTCCTTTAATCCCACCCCCTTCCTTCTTATCCCCCGCAAATAAAGTTAATAGAAAAAATATTATAAGTATTTTCCAAATAGGGGTGCGTTCTAAGTGTATAAGAAATCGTACGTTAAAGCTGGTGACTGAAAAATGGCCTGCTGCACAGTATTTTGCTTCAATACTGGAATGAATTTTTTTTTCATATCATTGCATGAAACAATATGAACTGGAGTAATTTTGTTTCCACATACGCAAACTACGTTTTTTTTTTATATTTTGTTTTAAATGCATTAAGTTTCCACCTGTGCATTAATGAGAGTAATTTTCTATTAAGGTTAAAATTCTCTTTGATTCTTTTAACATCAAACTTTTCTTTACAGACGTGATCTACCATACTATATTCGAAAGCTTTCCAGATATGCAACTTAACTAAGTTACACTGTTCATGTACTGATAAGGGAAAAATCAACAATTCTGAATCAAAACTATTTTTGGCTCCACGTTTAGCTGCCCTGTCTACTTTTTCATTATAATGAAAAGAACAATGAGAAGGAATCCACAAAAAGCTACATGGGTTCCTCTTGCAATTAGCATGTGTATCATACAACTTATCTCTATGATCATTTCAGGTCTTGTGTGCAATTGAAAAACTTTTAATGCCTGAAGAGCTGATTTAGAAACAACACAGAACAGAATTTGAAATATTGTTTTTGGAAAGTTTTATTTGTCCCTAGGAGAAATTATATAAGTGTGTTTCAGTCCATAACACCGACCGTCTGGCCATCCATCGGCAGTAGACTGGCAGTGATGTCAACCAGCATTATGCTGGCAACGATGACATTCACTGACTGGATAAGGAAGCTGAATAATAAAAAGTACTTTGGAAGTAATGTCCAATATTTGGGGACGAGAGAGAGAGAGAGAGAGAGAGAGAGAGAGAGAGAGAGAGAGAGAGAGAGAGAGAGAGAGAGAGAGAGAGAGAGAGAGAGAGAGAGAGAGAGAGAGAGAATAGCTTTGACACTTAAAGCAGAAAGAAGAAAACTTTCGTTCTTTCTTGCTTTTCTTTCTTTCTAAACACTCAAAGGATTTTTGTTTTCCCCCACATCTGGTTTGCATTTTCAGAAGTCACGATATTTTTTAAATTTATCTTCCTGTGATGAAATTCATCGTTAGTTGAATGCGGTGTGTACATAGAATTACAGTCTCTGATCCCTCTCTTCCCCGAGTGTCCAACATGACCTGTGTTACGAATTGGTTGGGTAGCAGAGTAGCAGATGGCAATTAAACTGTTGTTGCGGTGGACAGCATAGGGAAAGGAAACCTGGCGGTGTGTGTGGTATGTACACACATCTTGGATAGAAACAAAAGGCAGCACTCCAGAGGAGACCAGCCTTCAGAGCCACGGAGCATGTGCATTACAAGATGGGCATTGTGACTCTCAATGAGACTTGTTTTTTAAGGTCACAATGCTCAATGTGAACACGACATTGAGCAAGAAGAATACTTTTCATTTCACTGTAGGTTACTTAGCATAATGACGCACGGCAATTCCTCCTCCTCCTCCTCCTCCTCCTCCTCCTCTCTTCTTCTTCTTCTTCTTCTTCTTCTTTCTTCTTCTTCTTCTTCTTCTTCTTCTTCTTCTTCTTCTTCTTCTCTTTGATGATTCAAATACAGTTGAAAGTCAAACCGATGCTTTGTGTTAACTTCAAGGGCGAACTTACAGTGAAAGCAGTGGCATATTCAATTCAATTTAAGCACAGAAGCGGGACAGTCGTAATACAATATAAGAGAGAGTTAAATGGACAATATATTTATATAAAAAAGATATATATAT
>JADBJO010007108.1:52500-60000 GCA_016801955.1 Conus betulinus
ATAGCTCAATGGTAGAGCGCGCGGACACGTAATCTTGGTAATCCAGGGGTTGCGGTTTCGAATCTCCGCTGGGCCGTTTCGGTACAGTGGGATTTCTCCCCTCGGAGATAACATTGGTTCTGAACCATACAGTCCTTTGAGAGACTACAATAGAGCCGCCGCGTTGGGAGGTAATGTGACGTCACGATCATGCTTTAGATAAACACGAGGTTCAGCTTCCATGAATAAAATCAGGAACAAGTGTCCACATGCAAGCGCGTGCACACACACACACACACACACACACACACACACACACACACACACACACACACACACACACACACACACACACACACACACACACGAGCGCGCGCGCGCGCAATCTACCCAATCTACTCTATTCTAATATATATGCTGATCTTTGTAACTTTTCACCCGTGTTATTGTTCTATTTCTTTCATGTCTTCGACCTTTAAATCTGTTAGCCTCTTCTATCTTTTCTTTTTATTTGCATTATCAATTTCACCTACATTAAAAAAAAATCTTATTCTTATTTCCTATTTCCTTTGTTTTTCTCCTTCTTCTCTTTGTTTTGATTCTTTTCATTTATCTCTTCTCTCTCCCCCCCCCCCCCCCCCCCCCCCCTCTTTTTTTAATCACTTGTCTCTATGTTTTTTCTCTTCTTTCTTTCACCTCTGTATTTTCGTCGTACTTATACTTGATTCCTTGCATGTCTCAAGCATGTCTCAAGTTTATTTTTTCTTCCTTCATCATCATCATCACCATCATCATCATCATCATCATCATCATCATCATCATCATCATCACAACGATGATGATTATAACACGAAGTTGGAGTTGGTGACTTCAGCTGCATTTTTTTCTGTTTCAAGAATTTGTGTTTCATAACGTGCTAGGAACGAAGCCTGCCTAGGCGCGGAATGATTGCATTCCCTTTCTTCGTTGATGTTCTTTAGTTTTGTTTTGCTTTGTGTTTGTTTGTTTTGATACACCACACTCATAGCATCCTTAACATTCAACAACGTCAGAGGCTAAAACAAGGGGCCGTTATAGGATAACATTCTTCATCGTTCCCCAGGGAGAAAAGAGTTGCTGATCCTGGATCGACAGGGAAAGCCAAATCCAATAAAAGGAAGGAAGTCTGGCACCCCTGGTGTTGGTGCATGTCTCTGCTGTGGTCTGCAGCTAATCTAGGTGTCAGATCTTCTCCTCACCATCTGTTGGTGTAGTTCTGGACCTCAGGGAGAGGGGAGGAGATGGGCACCATTAGTTGTAGCCTTCGGAGAGCTGTGAGATGGCTGTGTAGTTCTGGACCCTGGGGGGGGGGGGGGGGGGGGGAGGGGGGAGTTGAGGAGTGTGAGAAACTATTAGTTGTAGCCCTTCAGTGGGCTGTTAGGTGACTGTGTAGTTCTGGACCTGGTGGGGGGGGGGGGGGGGGGAAGAAGGTGAAGAACCATTAGTTGTAGCCTTCAGTAGGCTGTTAGGTGACTGTGTAGTTCTGGACCTGGTGGTGGTGGGGGGGGGGGGGGGGGAGAAGGTGAAGAACCATTAGTTGTAGCCTTCAGTGGGCTGTTAGTCAGGTGGCTGTGTAGTGCTGGACTTCAGGGGCGGGGCAGGGGGGGGGGGGGAGGGGAGGAAATGGGGACTCATTAGCTGTAGCCTTCGATGGGCTGTTAGGTGACTGGAGTTGTCTGTCTTACCCTGGGAATGTGCAGAACGTACCAGGAACAGCATGGTGTTGTATTGCATTACATTGGTCTGTATTTTGTTGTACTGTATTGTATTGTACTGTACTGTATTATATTGCATTATTATGTATTCGTGTTTTTGAACAGAATCGCATCATATGGCATTGGACTATTGTTTTGCTGTGTACTGCACATCTTTGGCAAACTTTGGTATTGATGCTTTGACATTTCTGATTACTACGTTAGCCAAATGCAACAACACTAGTACGTGTATAATGTGACAAGGGGACAGAACAAAGGAGCTAAAAGAAAATGCTATTGGGAGCCCTGGTACCAGTCTTTCCCTTCGGTCAACAGGACTGCTTGTCTGTCAGTGGGGTCTTTCCTCACTATCGGCCTGAAAATGCAGACGAGATGAAGGTACAACCGAAGGTGCCAGTGTGACCCAGAAAAGCAATGTCGTCAGTCGCCGAACCAGCCAGCCAGGGGCAGTGCGGTACCACCTTGGAAGTCTGCACTGTTTCGACATAGTCTGCAGCCACATGCAGGACGTTCTATTCAGACGTCAAGGGACATAAGTGCTCCCTGGCAGACGCCATTGCGTGTTGGCCACTGATTGCGACACGACAGAACATTCACAGAAACGTCTTCATCGGTGTATCTGTATTTCATGACTGCAGAACCCACGAGCGACAGACGCAACTATGGAGGAGACTGCAGTATACATCCTACAGCTCCACTCACTATTTTCCTGACAGGCATTCATTGCAGCTTTGTATAATGCAATGCATTTCTGTGGAATATGCAAACTCCCTGATGACAGGGAAAACTGACGTTCGATATCAATTATATCCTATATTAAAAGCATATAGGAAGTAACTCTTTCAGTACATGCCTACTATTACTTCCCTTTGTGAAGCAATTCAGATTTTAGCTTGGCAAGGGTCTGCGCTCTCCCTTTGAGCCCTTCAGCTGGTGTAGACTATTAGTGTTTATCATTTTTTTCTTTTTTCTTTCGGCTGGCATTTCTCCTTTTTTGTTTTTTTTTTTCTACAGGCTTAAAACATTTCTTTCTCCTGTTTTCCTTTTCTCACCTTCTCCCCCACCTCCCTCCTATAAACCCATTCATAAACGACCACAATGGAGTGCAGGAACTTGATACTGTCCTCAGAGAAGTGTCTGTGGATTTGATTCATTAATGGAGTGCAGGAACCTGATACTGTCCTCAGAGAACTGTCTGTGGATTGATTCATTAATGGAGTGCAGGAACCTGATGCTGTCCTCAGAGAATTGTCTGTGGATTGATTCATTAATGGAGTGCAGGAACCTGATGCTGTCCTCAGAGAATTGTCTGTGGATTGATTCATTAATGGAGTGCAGGAACTTGATGCTGTCCTCAGAGAATTGTCTGTGGATTGATTCATTAATGGAGTGCAGGAACCTGATGCTGTCCTCAGAGAATTGTCTGTGGATTGATTCATTATATCTGTGGGCACCACTCAACTCGCCTCAACCAGCCCCCACCTCCCCGCCTTCCTCATCCATTTTTGTTTTTTCTAACCCACCTCAGCACTTCCCTTCCTCGAGCCGTTGGGTCTGCAGATTAATCTTTGAAAGTGTGCACAAAGTAACGGCACCACAGAGCCCCAGGGGAGGAGAGGCACTGCACCACAATGAAGGGGATGGTACGTCGTCTGTGAAAGGGAGAGGGGTCCACAGGGACTGCTGCTTTAGGCGGTGGTGGAGACTACAGTTTGAGGCTTTGATGACAACCAAGCTGACACAAACCACAAAGCAAAACACTGAAAGAAAGGAAAAAAAAAAAAAAATAGTGAGATCAAGTACAGAAAAACGTAGGAATGACGAAAAAGGATAAGAGACAAAAACGAAATGTTTGTGATAAAAACACCACTCACTCCAAAGCAAGAGAGAGAGAGAGAGAGAGAGAGAGAGAGAGAGAGAGAGAGAGAGAGAGAGAGAGAGAGAGAGAGAGAGAGAGAGAGTCCAATCCATAGTTTTAGACTTGTCACAGTAAATAATGATGAAGACTCCATCAGTAAATGCAGGTTTCCTCCTGGAGCTTGGTGAGTAATTCAATCTCAGTTTTTTTTCTCTTCCTTCTTTCTTTCTTTGTTTTTTCTTTCTTTTCGTCTTTCTTTCTTTCTTTCTTTCTTTCTTTCTTTCTTTCTTTCTTTCTCACTACAATGATACATGTGCGAAATAATGCCATGTGACAGTATTAACGCATCTCTTTACAGAATCACAAACTGCATGATGCTGAAGGTAAATGGTGGTTGTTGTTCTGGTCATGAGAAGAAGAAGAAGAAGAAGAAGAAGAAGAAGAAGAAGAAGAAGAAGAAGAAGAAGAAAGAAGAAGAAGAAAGAAGAACAACAACAACACAACAACAAAAAACACAACAACAAGAAAAAAAAAAAGAAGTATTTAATAGACTGATCGAATGGCTGGCGGGTTGGTTGGTTGATTGATTGATTGAATGAATTGTTGATAGGCAAAGGAACAGACACATTACAAACAAACAAATAAAAAGTGAGCCCACTTGGGAAAGCTGACTCAGACACAGCAGACATGTTGCAAGACTTAATAAATATTATATAGATACGATTCGAACCGAGAAAACATGACTCTGAAGGAGAGAAAGAAGTGAACATGTCTGTTTCCTTTTCAGCTGCATGGGAAGCTTCGGATTAAAGAGGACCATCGTTTTCTGAGAGCAAGGTAGCAGATTAAAGAACTGTGGAAAGAAACTGGAAGATTCCAGACTGAAGGCCACACTGGCCAAGCATCACATTCTAGAACACCGCCATCCCTCACGTCCCCTGCTGAAAGCACAGACACACGGCTGTACACCACACAGTGGACCATCACTCACGCAGCCACTGCCCCCTGTGCAATGCAGTGAAATTCTTGTTTAGGCCAGCAAAACCTTTCACAAACCTGACCAAGTCAAAGACACCAGAGCTACGCTAACAAACTACTAATCAAACTAATACACGCTCTAGCTCTCACAGGTCATGGAACCTTTGACCACAGGCGTACCATAGTATCGTTTGCTTTCCACGTGTTCATTAAGAACCGAGTCAATGTCTGTGGTCACTGTAAGAGAGAGAGAGAGAGAGAGAGAGAGAGAGAGAGAGAGAGAGAGAGAGAGAGAGAGAGAGAGAGAGAGAGAGAGAGAGAGAGCGAGAGAGCGAGAGAGAGAGCCCACTTGCCGGTAATTAACCATATTTTTCAGTGTGTGGGAATTTTACTGAAGGCAGGTAAGGTAAGGTAATATTCCGTTATAACCCAGCCGACCGCAAAGGGCCATATCAGGGCTGTCACCGCGTTGAAGTCAACTCACAAGTCATTAAAAAAAAACAAACCACAACAAACAAGCACCAGAAACTTCGTTAATATCTGTCTTCCCTAAAATCTGAGATCAGATCAGTTCCAAAACGGAGTGAATGAGGGCGGAAAACAAAGCAAAATTTAGAAAGAGAAGGGGTTAGTTACCGCCAAGGACATAGACAAACAAGGGCAAACAAGGAACAGGAGAAGACACAAAGTCTTGTGTCTTGTCCTGTACCTTGTTTTTCTCTGTGTTCTCGGCCGTAACTAACCCCCTCTTTCTAAATTTTGCTTAGATCAGATGAATAATGTTAATCTCCCACAGAAGATCAAAGATCACTGAAGGTGCACTGGAGGGAACTGGTGTGAAGGAAACTCCAAGATCACTGAAGGTGCATTGGACGGAACTGGTGTGAGGCAAACTCCAAGATCACTGAAGGTGCACTGGAGGGAACTGGTGTGAAGGATACTCCAAGATCACTGAAGGTGCATTGGACGGAACTGGTGTGAGGCAAACTCCAAGATCACTGAAGGTGCACTGGAGGGAACTGGTGTGTGAAGGATACTCCAAGATCACTGAAGGTGCACTGGAGGGAACTGGTGTGAAGGAAACTCCAAGATCACTGAAGGTGCACTGGGAGGAACTGGTGTGAAGGAAACTCCAAGATCACTGGAGGTGCATTGGAGGGAACTGGTGTGAAGGAAACTCCAAGATCACTGAAGGTGCACTGGGAGGAACTGGTGTGAAGGAAACTCCAAGATCACTGGAGGTGCACTGGAGGGAACTGGGGTGAAGGAAACTCCAAGATCACTGAAGGTGCACTGGAGGGAACTGGTGTGAAGGAAACTCCAAGATCACTGAAGGTGCACTGGAGGGAACTGGTGTGAGGGAAACTCCAAGATCACTAGAGGTGCACTGGAAGGAACGGGTGTGAAGGAAACTCCAAGATCACTGAAGGTGCACTGGAGGGAACTGGTGTGAGGCAAACTCCAAGATCACTGGAGGTGCACTGGAAGGAACGGGGTGTGAAGGAAACTCCAAGATCACTAGAGGTGCACTGGAAGGAACGGGTGTGAGGGACGACACATGCTATGCACTAGCTGTGGGAGGTACTCAGGTAGGCAGCCCGTTATGTAAACGAGTGTGGATTGTAAAGCGCTTAGAGCTTGGTCTCTAGCTGAGAATAGGCGCTATATAAGTATTACTACTACTACTACTACTACTACTACTACTACTACTAATAATAATAAAATAATAATAATAATAATAATAACAATAATAATAATAATAATAATAATAATAATAATAATAATGAATAGGCAACACCCTAAAGGGAGTGCACATTGCAGTTAACCTATGGTCAAGTGATGGCGTAAGGCTTCCACACACGTGACTGTGACCAGTGAAAGGCTTGACCCCACCAGAGGTGAGTTTCACTGGGCTGTAAAAGAGGGCAGGGACCTCAGAAACTGGACACCTTGCTTGCTGATGCAGACCGTAGGAGGGAGAAAATGGGGCCAAGGCCAGAGATAGGGAGGCCAGAGCAGCCACTGTCCATTATATTTTAGGGCTGCGCTATCAGCAGAAATAACAGCCCTCGGGCATTCCAGGGCAACGAAGAAGCCTGGGAGAAAAAAACACTGTGAAATGCCAGTAAATGACCCCATCAGCCCCTCCCCATCCTCATGAGGTGAATACAATGGCATTCCATCCATGCCTCCAACCTGCCAAACAGTATCTGCTGAGAAAGTCAATCATCATACACCTTTTTTTTGCAAAACAAATTAGAAACAAATTGCAGAATGAGGAAAAAATGACTTCAGATAATGAGATACTTCATTCTGTCAGAGGGGTAGACATGATATGTATTCCAGATTTCACTAAACAAAAGTCTGTGTCATCAAGACACTTTGGTTTGAAAGAAAATGAAGCCATTGAATCAGAGATTCAGACTTTTCTCAGGAAAATGCTGTTGTTTTATATCTCAAGTTGAACAGCGGCGATCTGTCTCCGCAAAATTTGTACGACCAGAGAAAACTAGGACATATGGCATGATTCTTAGTCTCAAAAGATTCATATGAGCATGTTGAGTATGACAAGTTTACAATGAAAACACGTGACACTGTTTTAAATATGGTAACAAATGGCCGCTTTTTATTTATTTATTCTTTTTTTTTTTTAATTACAGTTATGGATCGCAAAGATGCATACTTTTTAGCACCCATTGTAGAAAAAAAGGCCTCCGATTTAGATGGAGGAACGAGTCGCACTGTTTCCTGGCAGCTCACCTGCATTATGTAGGACACGCTATCATGCCATCATAGATTACAATCTGCTTGCGGTGATAATGAGCAAGAAGTCACAAAAGGCATGAAGTCAGTTATGCTGCAGAAACATTTCACAGTTGAAGATTCCCTGCGCATGGTGAGAAATGGCAGTTTGCACCCACACACACTGTT
>JADBJO010007108.1:65000-70000 GCA_016801955.1 Conus betulinus
GAGGTGTTAGACTGCATTATGTAATTGTGGAGGAGGAGGTGAGAGACTGCATTATGTAATTGTGGAGGAGGAGGAGGTGAGAGACTGCATTATGTAATTGTGGAGGAGGAGGTGAGAGACTGCATTATGTAATTGTGAGGAGGAGGTGAGAGACTGCATTATGTAATTGTGGAGGAGGAGGAGGTGAGAGACTGCATTATGTAATTGTGGAGGGAGGAGGAGGAGGGTGAGAGACTGCATTATGTAATTGTGGAGGAGGAGGTGAGAGACTGCATTATGTAATTGTGGAGGAGGAGGAGGTGAGAGACTGCATTATGTAATTGTGGAGGAGGAGGTGAGAGACTGCATTATGTAATTGTGGAGGAGGAGGGTGAGAGACTGCATTATGTAATTGTGGAGGAGGAGGAGGTGAGAGACTGCATTATGTAATTGTGGAGGAGGAGGTGGAGACTGCATTATGTAATTGTGGAGGAGGAGGTGAGAGACTGCATTATGTAATGTGGTGGAGGGAGGAGGATGTAATTGGAGGAGGAGGTGAGAGACTGCATTATGTAATTGTGGAGGAGGAGGAGGTGATAGACTGCATTATGTAATTGTGGAGGAGGAGGTGAGAGACTGCATTATGTAATTGTGGAGGAGGAGGAGGTGATAGACTGCATTATGTAATTGTGGGGAGGAGGAGGTGAGAGACTGGATGTAATTGTGGAGGAGGAGGTGAGAGACTGCATTATGTAATTGTGGAGGAGGAGGAGGTGATAGACTGCATTATGTAATTGTGGAGGAGGAGGAGGTGAGGAGGAGGAGGAGGAGGAGGAGGTGAGAGACTGCATTATGTAATTGTGAGGAGGAGAGGGGAAAGACTGCATTATGTAATTGTGGAGAAGGAGGTGAGAGACTGCATTATGTAATTGTGGAGGAGGAGGTGAGAGACTGCATTATGTAATTGTGGAGGAGGAGGTGAGAGACTGCATTATGTAATTGTGGAGGAGGAGGTGAGAGACTGCATTATGTAATTGTGGGTGGAGGAGGAGGTGAAAGACTGCATTATGTAATTGTGGGGGAGGAGATTGAGAGACTGTATTATGTAATTGTGGAGGAGGAGGTTGAGAGACTGTATTATGTTATGTTGTGGAGGAGGAGGTGACAGACTGCATGATGTAATTGTGGAGGTGGTGGAGCGACTGCATGATGTAATTGTGGAGGTGGTTGAGCGATGCATGATGTAATTGTGGGTGGGGTGTGGGAGGGCATGGACAACGCCTGCTTCTGCTTACACTTCATCTGCTTAATTAGCCTCTTTGTTTATCACTATCTTAATTGTGCACATGCTGAAACGTGGATTTATGCCTCTGAGTACAGTTAATGAACTAATCTTGAAAACATTTAGTGTAACAAACTCGTTTCCAATACACATTTCCAATCAGACACACTGTCGCCTTGAGCTGATCCGAACCATCCTTCCTCAAACAAACCAAGCAGCAGACAAGCTGTTCTTCGCTGACATTGAAGGAGATGCAGATGAGGTGGGAACGCCCTCTCTGACCTGGCCTTAAGACCTCCGTCTCATTCACCCCTCTCTCAATGGCCGCCTATCACTCTCCTTCTCTGGCACTTGGCTGGCGCGGGGTGTCTGGTACTATGTTGGGGCAGATGGAGTTGAGGAAGGCAAGGCTGTAGTCTGGAGTGAAATGACAACGTCGTATTGTATTGTCATTTACATCGGCAGGCTGCCGGTGGCAGGGTGGTGCTGATGGACAGGAAGTGGTGAGGTGGGGGTGTACATGGTTTGGTGGGATGGATGGGAGGTGGGAAGAGGTAGAGGGAAGACTCTCTCTCTCTCTCTCTCTCTCTCTCTCTCTCTCTCTGACAAAAAAAAAAAAAAAAAAACATACTGTCTGTCTCTCCTTGTCTATGTCTGTCTGTGTCTGGAGTGAAATGACAACGTCGTATTGTATTGTCATTTACATCGGCAGGCTGCCGGTGGGCAGGGTGGTGCTGATGGACAGGAAGTGGTGAGGTGGGGGGTGTACATGGTTTGGTGGGATGGATGGGAGGTGGGAAGAGCTAGAGGGAAGACTCTCTCTCTCTCTCTCTCTCTCTGACAAAAAAAAAAAAAACATACTGTCTGTCTCTCCTTGTCTATGTCTGTCTGTCTGTCTGCTGCTCATCTGTCTGTCTACGTCTGTCTGTTTGTTTTGACTCTCTGTCTGTCTCTGCCTTTCTCTTTGTTTCTCGGTTTCTGTCTCTCTGTCTCTCTCTCTTTCTCCCCCTCTTTTCTCTCTCTCTCAATCACCCCCCCCCCCCCCCCCAACACACACACACATGCACGTCCCCCCCCACACACACACACTATTTGCGGGTAACCCAGTACATTTTCACCTGCAGTCTTCCTGCTTCGGGTACATGCCTTAAACTCAGGTGCTGTAATTACTGTAGAGTTCCTCAATAGTGTTGCTTCTGTGACGATGGGTCTTTTGACTAGAGACGATAGCCCCGGTATGGATCCCCTCGATCGACTTGTCTGAAAACAACAGGACTCGAAGTGCATTATAATTGATTGAGTGTGGGGAAGATTTTCTGCATGTCTTCACCTACTTTACAACAACACCAACAACAATAGCAACAACAGCAGCAGCAAAGACAACAACAACAACAAAACATGTTGTTTTTATACCAGGAGGTCACGACAGTGGACAGTTGAATTGTTCCACCTTTGGCAACAGCAGAATTGCCAGGGAAACAGGAAGGTTAATTCTGCAGCGACACAAGACATTGGCCAGACGTGATAAACTCTCCAGGCAGATAGATTACCCCCCCCCCCCCCCGCCCCCCCCCCCCCCCCCCCCCCCCCCCGCCCCCCCCTCCCCCTTTTTTTTAAACCCCTTTCCAAAGTTTTTGTTTGTTTTTGTTTTGTTTTGTTTTTTTACTGCGAAGGATCTAGTGTCATAGCCATTTCTTTTCATAAGCATGGCAGGGGTAAATAAGATAGTTTCCCTGTACTTTTAGTTCAACTCGGTCATGTGCAGTGCGTATCGCCTCTAGACAAGAGTTGTCGTTCTTTTGTTTCTGACAGACCCTCAAGGGGGAGCACTCCACCAACGCAGACAGCAACTGTTGGCGTGCTGTGTCGTTGCCGATACAGCAGCGGGCACCTGCCAATGATGTAGCCGTCACACCACACAGTCCTCCACTGACGTTGTGTGGCAGGGTGCGTGTTGACTCTCACTGCACCATCGTCAGAGGATAGGCCGTGGAACACGTCAACTCGTTCTACGCGGAAAACAACATTCCTCTCAGAGGATAGGCCGTGGAATACCATGCCTCTCAGAGGATAGGCCGGTGGAATACCATGCCTCTCAGAGGATAGGCCGTGGAATACCATGCCTCTCAGAGGATAGGCCCTGGGAACACGCCAGCTCGTTCTACGTGGAAGAAACCATGCCTCTCAGAGGATAGGCCGGTGGAACATGCCAACTCATTCTACGCGCGGAAAACAAACACCATGCCCTCCCACTCGCTCTCAATCATAAGTTCGCTTCCTTCTGTTTTCTTTCAATCAAGATCAAAGTCAATTGAATTAGAAATCACATGAATGATTTCATGAGATGCCAGACAAAACGCACACACTGAAACATTTATTGTTCAAACGAAGCTATCGTCATATGTTTGAACTTGAATAAATATTGTTCCGCCAAAAGGAAGAGACAAAGCAAATTACAATACAAAACACGACGACGCTTTTCGACCTTTCTGGCCTTCTTCAGACAAATCAATTACCTCTACAAATTGGACGCAAATGAATGTGTTTTAAGTTTGCTCAAATTTCCGATTTTTTTAAAAGTTTGTTCAAATTTCTTTCTGCACTCACTTCACTTTGAAACTGATCTTATATGATTGACGAAATAAAAAAGAGAAGGATGTCTGTCAAAGGGAGGTTACCTTGTCGGATTTTGAATTGCAGCTTCAAAAAGAAACGCTGATCAAATAATCTCCCCCGGAAGCGTTTCTGGTACGGTAGTGTTTTTAGTGTGTTACACCGCCCGTTGCTGCCTCATTGTCAGGCCACACGGTCGCTCTATTCGTCTGGCCTCCGTGCGCGCGCGCGCGCGCGTGTGTGTATGCTTGTGTGTGTGTTCCTGCACACGGTGCATGCACATGAGTATATCCTACTCGTGTGCGCATCTCTTTACACTTCTTTTGTGTATGTAGGCCGGCAAGTATGCATGTACTTTTATAAGTGATGCATAATACATTCTCTGTATACGTCTCTGTATGTCTGACCGTCTGTCTGTTTGTCTGTCTGTCTCTCTCTCTCTCTCTCTCTCTCTCTCTCCTCCTCTCTCTCTCTCTCTCTCTCTCTCTCTCTCTTCTTCTGGTTAGTACATTTCCATATGTTCCCCCACCCCCACCCCATCCCCCACCCCCACGCTGTCCTTTCCCTTCATTATTGCTATTTTCATTTTTATTTTTTGTTTTGTTTGTTATTGTTATCATTATTTTTTTTTTTTTAAATTTCTCTTCTATTTTCATTTGATGTTCCATTATGATTGCACGACCGCTTTGTTTGCTGGTTTGCTTTCTTACATTATTTCATTTCACTGCATGTTGTAGTCCCTACTCAGGGCGAGGACCGGATGTAAAAAAAGCACATCAGTGCTTATCTATCATCCTCGTAAATAAAGAACTCTCTCTCTCTCTCTCTCTCTCTCTCTCTCTCTCTCTCTCTCTCTCTCTCTCTCTCTCTCTCTCTCTCTTCGGTCTGAAAGTTTGTAACTTGAAACATTTGTTCGCAGTTTGCTTTGCGTCCTTCATCAACCTTTTTTTGTCAAATATTCCTGGTGTCTTAGTCAAATATTCCTGTTGTCTTTGTCAAACATTCCTGTTGTCTTTGTCAAATATTCCTGTTGTCTTTGTCAAATATTCATGTCGTCTTTGTCAAATATTCCTGTTGTCTTTGTCAAACATTCCTGTTGTCCTGCCTTTCTTACGAAAGGAGGATG
>JADBJO010007108.1:82500-95000 GCA_016801955.1 Conus betulinus
CGCACTTATTCACTCATGCATGGACACATACACGCTCCCCCCCTCCCCCCCCCCCCCCCACACACCACAAGCACGTGCGCGCACGCGCTCGCACGCACACACACACACACACACACACACACACACACACACACACACACACACACACACACACACACACACCAGGGATACAAAAAGAAATTAAACGGAACATGGACAGTCCTGGGTAACGATTTCCGGAAACCAGGAATAAGCTGTATGCCCCGCAGTAACGATAAGGAAACAACAGCCCTCCTCTGACAATGACAAGCGATAAGGAAACCCCAGCCCTGCTCTGACAATGACACACGATAAGGAAACCCCAGCCCTCCTCTGACAATGACACACGATAAGGAAACCCCAGCCCTGCTCTGACAATGACACACGATAAGGAAACCCCAGCCCTCCTCTGACAATGACACACGATAAGGAAACCCCAGCCCTCCTCTGACAATGACACACGATAAGGAAACCCCAGCCCTCCTCTGACAATGACAAGCGATAAGGAAATCCCAGCCCTCCTCTAACAATGACACACGATAGGGAAACCCCAGCCCTGCTCTGTCAATGACACACGATAAGGAATCCACAGCCCTCTTCTGACAATGACACACGATAAGGAAACCCCAGCCCTCCTCTGACAATGACACACGATAAGGAAACCCCAGCCCACCTCTGACAATGAGACACAATAGGGAAACCCCAGCCCTGCTCTGAAAATGACACACGATAAGGAAACCACAGCCCTCCTCTGACAATGACACACGATAAGGAAACCCCAGCCCACCTCTGACAATGACACACAATAGGGAAACCCCAGCCCTGGTCTGACAATGACACACGATAAGGAAACCCCAGCCCTCCTCTGACAATGACACACGATAGGGAAACCACAGCCCTCCTCTGACAATGACACACGATAGGGAAACCCCAGCCCCCTCCTCTAACAATGACACACGATAGGGAAACCCCAGCCCTCCTCTGACAATGACACACGATAGGGAAACCCTAGCCCTCCTCTGACAATGACACACGATAGGGAAACCCCAGCCCTCCTCTAACAATGACACACGATAGGGAAACCACAGCCCTCCTCTGACAATGACACACGATAAGGAAACCCCAGCCCTGCCCTGACAATGACACAGGATAAGGAAACCCCAGCCCTCCTCTGACAATGACACAGGATAAGGAAACCCCAGCCCTCCTCTGACAATGACACAGGATAGGGAAACCCCAGCCTCCTCTGACAGCACTACGTTTTACTACATGTGTTGTTCAGACAACTTTACTTTTTACTACATGTGTTGTTCAGACAACATTACTTTTTACTACATGTGTTTTCAAAAACAACATTACTTTTCACTACATGTGTTATTCAGACCACACTACTTTTTACTACATGTGTTGTTCAGACAACATTACTTTTTACTACATGTGTTGTTCAAACAACACTACTTTTCACTACGTGTGTTATTCAGACTACACTACTTTTTACTACATGTGTTGTTCAGACAACACTACTTTTTTTTTTTTTTTAACTACATGTGTTGTTCAGACTATATTACTTTTTACTACATGTGTTGTTCAGACAACACTACTTTTTACAGCATGCGTTGTTCAGACAGCACTACTGTTTGCTACATGTGTTGTTCAGACAGCACTACTGTTTACTACATGTGTTGTTCAGACAACACCCCTTTTTACTACACATGTTGTTCAGACAACCTTACCTTTTACTACATGTTTTGCTCAGACAGCACTTCTTTTTACTACATGCGTTCTATAGTCCATCCAGCCAACCTGATTGATTGTACATTTGGATCTATCTTTCAGCAGCAAATCAAATAGAATGTGCTGTCGAGTTACAAACGGTGGTGATAATAACCTGGAGGAGTGATGATGACATGCTTTGATTGGAGTCTGAAACTCTTTTTCACTGACTGACGCATGATGTGAGGAGACGAAAATGTATAAAACTTTGTCATCAGCATTCTCTCCTCCCCCTCCCCCCTCCCCCAACCTTCATTTCTAAAACTATTATCCCACCCTCTCTTTCCACCCTCGTCGCCTGTTGTTCCCTATTTCCATCCAAGCAGTTCTGATCTTTGTTTTGGAGAGGTGATGGTCACTCCATATTTCGTAGAGGATGGATGAAGTCGATCTTTTCCATTTTTTTTTAATCTTTATTTTCTCATGCTCTAACATGTATTCATGTTCAGCGTGACCGCAATATTAATTAAGTATAAGTGTGTCTGCAATATTTTTGTTTAAAACTGCTGAGACTCTAAGAGGATGCAGGGAACTGTGCGGCTTGGCTGCCAACTGACTTGTCATCATGACATGTAGACGTGGCTCAGTGGACTGGCACTCTGCTGTTGTTCAGCAGGAGAAGGGAGACCATCGCTGGCGGTGAGCTGGTCACGTGGCCGGTGTGGGTCACGTGAGCCTTGAACCCTGACCTTAGGGGTGTCTTTACTTGCGGCTGGTCGGCAGTCCGACACAAGCAACCCCCCATCCCATCCGCCCCATGCCCCTCCCTCCTTGATGCTGCATGGGTCGTTTTCGGGCATCATTAGCCTGAGGTTGCCTGACCCACGTTGTTGTCTGATGTGTTCAGGCAGCACACGACGAGGTTTGTAGCAGCTGCTTCACATGAACACACACATGGAGAGAGGAAGAGACAGCCGTGTCCAGAGACAAACCGCAGTGGTCCAGGAGTGGCCCTATCCCTGGTGTTGCTGTAGTGTTACAGAAGACAAAGTGGGGGAGGGGGGGGGGGGGGGGGGGAGCACACAGAGCCCACTGTCCCGCCCACACGGTGGTTTGAACACAGCACGTGCAGCCTGTTTGGTAACCACAGACACATCAGGCAGCTTCCAGCTAGTCACAACACAGGAAACAGCAGATGGTTCTGTACATAGCACCCACCCACCACCACAGGGACACAAACACACCCCCCCCCCCCCCCCCTTCCCACCTTTCCCTTGTCACCCCCCTTTCTCCCCATCTCCCATCCTCCCTTCTCCCCTATCTGCTCATACTTATCTTTGCTTTTCCCTGACAGACAGCATTCAGTTTTTTTTTTTTAAAACGTTCAAGGAAAACAAACAAACAAACAAAAAAAAAAGCAAAAAAAAAACACACACACACACACAAAACATGTGTGTGTGTGTGTGTGTGTGTGTGTGTGTGTGTGTGTGTGTGTGTGTGTGTGTGTGTGTGTGTGTGTGTGTGTGCTCGCGCGTGTGTGTGTGTGTGAAAGAGAGAGAGAGAGAGAGAGAGAGAGAGAGAGAGAGAGAGAGAGAGAGAGGGGGGGGAAAGAAAGAGAGATCCTCTAATTAGGTAATGATCACCAGACATACATACAATAACATTAAAACAAATAAATAATCATGGGAAAAAATAAGTAAACAAAACAAACGGATATTTCAAAAGAAATGAAACAAAAGACACAAATTTGTACTGGCCTGAATACTACCTTGAGTGGGTATAGAAACGGAAATCAATACAGAGAAACATATGTTTGATTTAAAGTGGAATGATGAAAACGAAGAGGAAATGGGTATGTGGTCCAAGATTCTGAACAAAACCAAACAAGACTGCATTCTGCACAGCTTAGCGGGTAACACAGATTGTGTGCCAGAATCTTCCTGTTTGTGTTCCAGACTTCCGAACACACCCTGCCGTGCTGCCTTCTGTTGTAAGCCTTGTTGCACGTGCATCCTGTTCCTGGCCACCTCTCGTTCTGCAGCACGCTGTGCCTGTGTTCTGAGCAAACAGCAACGACAGGAAGCTGCAGGCACCAGTAGAAACAGTCCACAAACACAACTGGCAAGTTCTGAGTATATCCGTACGGCTGAGTGCTGCCTGGTAATAGATGTTGTTATTTTCGATTCGATGGAGAATACCTCCACGGGTGCTGACTTCCCGTAATGGTCGAGTGTATGGAGGAAGACAGGATTCAACAGCCCATCATGTCGATTTCTTGGACATTTTATATTCGTAGATGGAATTAATCACCTCGATGCTTCTGTCTTTGTCACATATGGTCTGTCTGAATTGTGCACGTGTACGAGGTTTGGGATGTCAGTGCAGGGAGAATGGGTCTTAAGAAAAAAACTGTTTTTCTGGCACTCGATGGAACCAGCGAGCATCACACCGAGCTGGCACTACAGCAGTTAATTATGATCTAAAAACTGATTCATTCGGTTATATTTGACAGGGCAAAATCTCATGACACCAAATCAAGCGACACAATAAACCATAACCACAGGCCCAAAGATGCGAATCTGCCAACCATTTTGATATACAATCTACACAGTACCCAACACGGAACCACTCGGAAATCTTCCCAACAGAGTAGTTCTTTCAAGGAGGACGTTGATGAAATGCTTCATCAACAAATCAGGAAAGAGTGACGTCGTTTTCTTGGATTAGTTCACACAAGCAGTAAAATGACATTACACAGAAATGTGTTCATATTCCACGGCCTGGTGCGCAGCGAACTTCAAGGTAAGAACGAACAGTTCTGCCCAGTAGACCGTGTAACACAAGGCACAGGCATCAAGCACCTGATGAACACCCATCCCGTCCTCCCATGGAACAAACTGAATGTACCAGTGACTCAGTCTTTCATGGGGTTTAAATCTTCACAAATCATATGATATTGAAAATTGTTTCACACGCCAGCAACAAAGCTGGTGTCCTCCTGACAGAGAAATGAATGTGTCTACATAAGGCAGAGGGACAACAAACGTGTGTAAAATGAATAATTCCTTAGGCTTCCATGACCGAGATGTTTTTTTTAAACCTGATAATGCGTCGGTAAGTTATTCTTCCATCAACAGAAAATGTGACTTCTTTTGAAATCCTTTGAGTCTCTCTAACATGTTCGAAGCTCGTCAAAGGCAGAAACAGTAATATCCTGATTGAAAATTACAGCCTTCATCGCCCCCCACCAAAAACGTTCCATGTGTAATTACAAGTACTATTTGTAGGAGAAATGGCAGTTGTTACCAGGAGAATAATTATCACAGCATTTGGAGCTATGGACGCACCATATGTGTGTGGCTTGTTGGGAGATGTTGCTGGTTTACCTGCGTTCTTCAGACCTGTTCAACCAAGCCAAGGTTGTTGGAGGGTGTAGGCATGCGAAGCATGGAGCAACAGACGGAGCCGGATATTACCAACACAGAAAAAAAGCCTCACACCAAACAGGTGGGCAAGAGAACTGTTAGCAGGGAGCAGGAAGCCAGGAATACCAGGAGGTCCATGAATGCCAGAGATGTGGAGTTTCAGAATCTGAACGCAATCCCATGGTGAGCAATTAATTCGAGAGACGTAACTTTAAATGAAAACAATGACCGTAAGGTTTCTTAACTATCACCCTGCCAAATCCACAAAAAGGGTCCAACTCCGTCCCGATCTGCAGACAATGATAAATCATTTATTCAAATGTGTTTGCTCATGGTCGTCAAACCACAGTCTGATTTGTTATCATCATTCTCACGTCAACGATCATTTCCCTGTAGTAAGATTTTGAACGTTTAGATTGGATCTCACGAAGTCTACAATTATAAACAAAGCTTGTTCTCATGTCTAAGATTGACGAAATAGGGAGAGATAAGCATTCATAGCTGCAGAGGTAGATAATTCTGCCTAACTAACAGTATGTGCTTGAGTGGGTGAATGGGGAATAATAAACGCTTCTCAAAATGAGCCTATTTTTTTCAACCTTAGACATAAGACCGAGCTTTGTTCATAATTAAATATTTCTGCAGTAATTGTAACACCAAACTGCTTTGTAAGCTGCCGGAATGGTGCTCGGTTACTTATCCTTGGAATTTCATAGTTTATTGTATATATATATATATATATATATATATATATATATATATATATATATATATATATATATATATATATATATATATAGAGAGAGAGAGAGAGAGAGAGAGAGAGAGAGAGAGAGAGAGAGAGAGAAGAGATAGATATAGATAGATAGATAGATAGATTTGTGTGTGTGTGTGTGTGTGTGTGTGTGTGTGTGTGTGTGTGTGTGTGTGTGTGTGTGTGTGTGTGTGTGTGCGTGGGTGCGTGCGTGCGTGCGTGCCTCTGTGTGTGTGTGTGTGTGTGTGTGTGTGTGTGTGTGTGTGTGTGTGTGTGTGTGTGTGTGTGTGCATGGTATAAAGCGAGCTATATATATATTAAAATCCCCTGAGGAAGACCGAGCAGGTCGAAATATTGAGAAAACGTGAATATATGTATGTATGTATGTACACACACACCACACACACACACACACACACACACACACACACACACACACACAGAGAGAGAGGAAGAACAGCAAGGAGAAGAAGGACAACAACAACAACAAAGCAACATCAACAACACAACAATAACAATGACGACGACGACGATGACGACGACGACAGCAACAATAAGAAGAGAGGAGGAGGAGGAGGAGGAGGTGGAGGAGGAGGGGAAGGGGAAGGAGGAGAAAGAAGAGAGGAGGAGAAGGAGGAGAGAAGAGAGAAGAAGAAGAAAGAAGAAGAAGAAGAAGAAGAAGAAGAAGAAGAAGAAGAAGAAGAGGAGGAGGAGGAGGAGGAGGAGGAGGAGGAGGGGAAGAAGAAGAAGGAGGAGGAGGAGGAGGGGAGAAGAAGAGGAGGAGGAGGAGTAGGAGAAGGAGGAGGAGGAGGGGAAGAATGAGGAGAAGAAGGAGGGAGAAGAAGGAGGAGAAGAGGAGAAGAAGAAGAAGGAGGAGGAGGAGGAGAAGGAGGAGGAGGAGGAGCAGGAGAAGGAGGAGGAGGAGGAGAACAAGAACAAGAACAGAACAAGAAACAAGAAAAACACGAAGGAGAAGAAGAAGAAGAAGCAGGATAAACACAAAGAAGAGGAAGATGTAAAAAAACAGGTGAGTGAGGAGGGGCAGGAAAAGAAACAGTTCGCTTCGTACCAGACTACATCCATTCATAAATACGCAGATCATCCGACGATGATTGCCATTGTTAATAGCTTAAACCATCTTCCCTGAAGAGCATCAGACCTCAAGCTCATTTCTAAATGTGGTTAATATTCAAACTTGCGAGCAAAGAGGTCCCTTGTCGTTTGAGAGGCCTTTACCCTCTCGGACCTTCGTTGTCTGGGTCCTTTTCCGTGTGGTGGTGACTTCTCTTCTTAAGACCAATGACTGATTTTACAGACAAAATCCTGCTGTACATGCATTGCCGCACAGTCGCTGTCAATCTACGTTTGAGATGCATGGGGAATCTGACTAAAAAAATGCCTCCCAGAATTCACGGCAGCTTCAGTTTTCCTTCAAACAAGCAGACCTCGCTTAACGTAACTAAATCTGTGCGCATGCAAGGAGCCGATAATGTGCGACAGTCTGCTTTGCTGAGACGTATACAGTGGCTGGCTCGCTTGCTGTTTTATCCCCGGAATGCTTGCAAGACTTGATTGAGAGAGAGAGAGAGAGAGAGAGAGAGAGAGAGAGAGAGAGAGAGAGAGAGAGGGAGAGAGAGAGAGAGACAGGCAGGCAGACAGACAGACAGACATTGGACAGAGACAGACAGACAATTGAGAGAGAGACTGACAGACAGAGAAGAGAGACAGAGAGAGAGACAGACAGACAGACAGACAGACAGAGACGGAGACAGAGACAGACAGACAATTAGACAGACTGACAGACAGACAGACATACAGAGAGAGAGAGAGAGAGAGAGAGAGAGAGAGAGAGAGAGAGAGAGAGAGAAATTTGGCAGACTAACAGATACAGACAGGCAGACAGGCACATAGTGGTCGGTAGAATAGAAAAACCAGGGGACTGAAACGATAGGAAGAAACGATAGGAAGAGAACTGACTAAACAGAAACTCTCATATCAGTTTGTATTCAAGATAGCAATGAAGACGGAAAGGAAGGTGTAGAGGAAGAAATAATAATAATAAAAAAAATGCGTGAAAGAAGCATCCATAACGGAGTATAAGAAGAGCACAGGAAGGAACAAAATAGGAAAGACATGAAAATGACGGAAGGAGAGAAAGAAAGTTCAAAGGTATGACAGAAAATAGAAAAAAAAAGAGAAAATAAAAAGAGCAGGAAAACATGATGAAATGAATGAAGGTGGGATTTAATAAATGGCAAAAGTAAAACATAAAGCGTGAAAGGAGGAAATTCAGGATAGGAACAGAAGCATTTGGAGGGAGAATGAATGAATGAATGAATGAATGAATGAATGAATGAATGAATGAATGAAATGAAGGCAGGGTTGACATAAAGACGGAAAGAAAGCAGGAGGGAAGGTAGGAAAGAGAAAGTTACGAAAAAAAAAGACGTACAGAAAATGAGGAAAGCTTGAAAAGAAGAAGAAGAAGAAGAAGAAGAAGAAAGAAGAAGAAGAAGAGGAGAGGAGGAGGAGGAGGAGGAGGAGGAGAGGAGGAGAGGACTTTTCAATTAACATGGTTCACACTGAAAATTTTCAACAATTTTCTCCACGAATAATCTCTTGAATCTTTAGTAATGGAATAAAGAAGTGTCAACACAATTTGGCTTCGTCAGCATTTAATCATCGTTTTCATTACAACATCTTCGCCCTGATTCAGCACATCCATATCCAGCCCCCAGCCCCCACCCCCCCACCCCCCGGCTCCACCCAATACGTACACCTCACAGCTCACTGTGCCACCTCCCTCATGTCTTGCCCTGCCTCACTACGTTCGTGGATCCATCCTGGCAGACTACCTCGCTCCAGGGCAGAAAATTAAATATCAGATATCATCTCTCTCTCTCTCTCTCTCTCTCTCTCTCTCTCTCTCTCTCTCTCTCTCACACACACACACACACACACACACACACACACACACACACGCACGCTCAATCACGCACAGCAAATGGAGCGGATTTTGAACGCCTTATACAAATAGATGGCAAATTGTCTTATAACATCTTCGCGAGCAGAAGTGACCAGTAAGATAAGCCTAAATGCAGAAGGGTGTCTATGATATTTTGATGGGATGAACTGGCTTCTTCTAAGTGTTTCCAAGGCGGGGCAGCAAAACACAAAATGAACCTCGTTTTCACGAGTCTCTTTACACAAAGGACGCACAAGTTCAATCTCCCTACACTCTTTACGATAACGATATCGATGAACGTTAATATCAGACACTCCAAATCTAAATCTTGTCATTATGTACTTTAAATTGCAGTCCATTTGTATAGGTAAATAGACTGGGATGCGATGTAGTGGGTTGAAGTGTTGTATAAATCAAATCTATTACTAACTTGAATGTGAGCATTCCAGCCTTGCCATCTACAATCGATAAGCCTGATACGAAGCATTTTCAAAAATGCAGTCTTGCTTTTCCGACACACTGGTTAACCCACGCATATCCCAGCCCTAATTCATATAATCTCATTTTGACTTTTGTCACCCCCAGTTCACCTTGCCCCTCATATCTAAATCAAATAGCATCTTATAGGCTTTCTTCGGTAATCTTACGTCTTCCATTTCAAGTAACTTTAACCAATAACCTATACATCTTATAACAGAATTAAATAAATTGGATATCTACTTGTTACGCCATAAATCAAATCGTTTGGTGTCTGCACAGACACACCTAGGCATTTTATCAGGGCAGCTAAATGGACTTTTTCACAGTGTAGCGCAGCGTTTTCTAAACCCCATACTTCAGCACCATACTGTGCAATAGGCTGGATTTGAGAATCAAACAGTTTGATGAATACATGAAAAGATTTATTTCCTAGATAACCAAGATAACCTTTGCATAATACACAACAAAGCAATGTTTAGCTCTGCTCGAAAGATCTTTACAAGCGGCAGAAAAAAACTTTGCCGTGTTGAAAAATAAATTCCGAGGTATTTATAGATGTTAACTACTGGCATTCGGATTCCATCGTAAGTCCACTGGTCTCGAACACCTAAATATCCACCCTTTCTGAACACGATTGTATATTACTTTGCAACATGTTTACCCGTAACTGAAGTGAAGTAGCAGATCGATTTAGAGTATTTAATTGCGTTTGAAGGCCAATCACACTTTCAGAGATCAGAACTACATCATTTGCCCAAAGAAGAATAAACAACTGTAGAATCTCTGTAGGAAACTGTGCACCATTCCTCCCATTATTAACAACTTCAGAAGTTAATTCATTGATAAATAGAGAAAATAGTATTGGGCTGCACAAATCTCCTTGTTTTACTCCGCTGGTACATTGGATATAATCTGTTCATTTTCCTCCACATCTGACTTTGGCCTTCACACTTTTATACATGCTCATTATGCATCTAAACAATTTCCATCGGACCCCGTTTTTTTTTTAGTAGAATAGGCCATAAGATACTTCTGTTTATAGAATCAGAGGCTTCCTCAAAATCAATGAAAGCAACATATAATTTGCGATTTAAAGAAAACTGCTTTTGAACAAAGGCCATCAGAGTAAACATGTGATATATTGTGGAATAATTACGCTTTAAAACCAGCCTGATATTCACCTATAAGATTGTTTTCTTCCACCCATTCCTGCAGTCGACGATTTATAATAGTAGTGTATATCTTACTAGTTACATAACAAAGAGAAATACCTCGATAGTTGTCAGGATTGTTTACGCTACCCTTTTTATAGATGGGAAGAACAATTGATTCGGTCCACTGCTCTGATTAAGTGCCACTGTCAAAAAGTGAATTCATAAATCTAACGAGAAAATCCAAAACGATTTCCGATTTACTACTAACTTTTAAAAACTCACCAATAATACCGTCCGGCCCAGCAGCCTTACGATTTTTAATTTTCCGAATGGAAAACATCACTTCCTTTATGGAGATTGGACGGTTTAAATTACTTTTTTCCTCTGCATCATCTTCACATTGAAGTACGTCATCGGTATTAACATTTCTTGTTAAGAGTACTTTGAAGTGGTCGTACCAACTATCATACTAATCGTATTTAGAGGTTGTTTTCTTTTTACGGATATTTTATGTACTGTGTCTCAGAACTGTTTCTGACTTTCCATAGATGCCAGTAGTTCATCTAACAAGGCATCGTTAAATTCCTTTCCTTCCTCTTTAGTAAATGCTTGTATTCACGCTTTGCACAGTGATAACAGTTACGATCATCATCCTTTAGCGTACGTTTGAATTTGCTTAGTAAATTTCGTGCTTTCTTTTTTTTATGAACTTTGCATTCCATGTCGAACCAGTCTTTATCTTATATTGTGTCTCACGGTGTATTCGTATCTGCATACATTCTGCAGCTTCCTTAATACATTCATTAAAAATCTCTAAAGCAGCATTAATGTCAGGTTCAATTAAGCTAACAGCATAAACCATTTTCCTCTCAAATTCTGATTTAGATGTATTGTTATAATAAAGATCAGCAACATCCTCTTTCCACACATACTTCTCAATAACCATGTCATTAACGCTTGTCGCATTGTCTTCCACGTCATTCGAACAGTTTATATGAAAAGACACAGGCATGTGATCAGATTCAATTCTCTCGCATACGTTTAATTCACAGCAATCACACAATAAAGAAACAGATTACAAGACATCATAAAGTAGTCAACCACACTACACCCGCTGTCTGACACGAACGTGTAGTGACCTTGGCGGTCACCATGACACATTCCGTTGAGAACACATAAATCCATTGTAGTGCACAGATTAATTAACAATTTACCATGATTATTAATTGATAGGTCTTGTGAGCATCTGCCTTCGTTTAAAGAATGACTGGTGGACTGAAAATCCACGAATCCATTGCTGTTACATCCCTCACAGTGATGAGACACATTCGAAATCCTGCTGTTAAGGTCACCACATACAAATAAATGAATATCACCATAAATCAACAAGCAATCAGTTAAGTATTCTTCTAATAATGCAATGCCGTTTTCACAATCAAAATGTGCATAATATGGAGAACCCTCAGGATGAACATAACAATATACAAACAGCACATCTTTGTCAGTGTTGAATATTACTTTGTTTAAAACAAACGCACCACAATTGTGAGACTTAATGTCTACTTGTTTAACGTAAGGTACCGGTTCATTTTTAATCAAACGTATTAAACCGCCTGAGTGCCTTCCCTGTTTAGTGAACTTGACTGATGGAATACAGATATTTGTATAGTCAGAAAAAAAATAGAAGAAACAAATTCTTCAACAAAAGTTTCAACAAAACAAATAAAATCAAACGATTTGACAAACAAGATGAAATCATTGTCTATTATTTATAAATCAATCGAAACATGTTTTGGTCTTTCATTAACAATATTAGTTACATCATCATCATCATCATCATCATCATCATCATCATCATCCTTATTACTAAACATCGGGTGCCTTTCACACATTACATCTTCCGACACATCCATGTCACGTTTCAGTTTATCCTGTGCGTTTACAACATGAAGCACAGCACAACACAGACTGTTCTCTACAATAACTTGGGG
>JADBJO010007108.1:102500-119351 GCA_016801955.1 Conus betulinus
CGATGTCTATCATCCCTGCCTTCTCAGGATCCCCTTTAATGTGAGCACTCATCACTGAACGCACTGTTGTGATACTGACAGACACCAATCAGCACTGAATGCACTGTTGTGATACTGACAGACGTCACTCAGCACTGAATGCACTGTTGTGATACTGACAGACACCACTCAGCACTGAATGCACTGTTGTGATACTGACAGACGTCACTCAGCACTGAATGCACTGTTGTGATACTGACAGACACCACTCAGCACTGAACGCACGGTTGTGATACTGACAGACGTCACCACTGAGCACTCAACGCACTGTTGTGATATTGACAGACGTCACCACTGAGCACTGAATGCACTGTTGTGATACTGACAGACACCCATCACTGAATGCACTGTTGTGATACTGACAGACGTCACTCAGCACTGAATGCACTGTTGTGATACTGACAGACACCACTCAGCACTGAATGCACTGCTGTGATACAGACAGACGTCACTCAGCACTGAATGCACTGTTGTGATACTGACAGACACCACTCAGCACTGAATGCACTGTTGTGATACTGACAGACGGGTCACCAAACGAGGAGTTCAGTCCGTTACCATTAGGACGATGTGGTTTACTTCCCAGATTCCACCTGTGGCATGCAAATATTTAACCGAAGTGTTTGAGTCAACCCACAGCCGTCATATGGCCCTTTGCAGCTGGCTGGGTTTTGAAACAAGAAACATATTGTTATTTTGAGAAGATTGCTCCAGCTGGAAGAGATGATACACTCACTGGACCTCATGAAGAGTTATGAAAGTATTCTTTCCATGATTGCTGATGCAAAAACTACTTTAAAAAGATGAACCACGTCCACGCCTGAGTGACACACAAAAAATACACGCAGTTTGGAAACCAAAACTGAAGAATAAACAAATTCTGTCACAGATGTAGAGGACGACAGAAACCAGCCTGCCAAACAAAACTATTTACATACACCCAGTCAGAAACGGCACTCTCAAATGAATTCAGTTAAAAGCTTGCAAGCTGATTGTATAATATCAAACATGCAAACTCCACAATATCGTTTTTTTTTTTCGGAAACAGCTTTCTTCCTAAAATGCAACTATATCACAGTCAACAGAAATCTAAGTTCCGGTAAACGCTGACAGAGCGGTTCGGGAACCATGGACACTACTGTTGTCCTCTATATGGATACTAGTGACAAGACATGAGTCACTGCCTGTTGCTGAAAATCTCCAGCAGTGATAACGATGTGGTGTCTGAGGGTGAGCCTTGCAATGGTAATGTTGATTACAAGAAAATATAAAACTGATAACAAAATTCAGTCCATGTGTCTGAACATTCCACTTTTTAAAAGAGGCAGAAATCCTTACATCTCAACCACAATCATCAGGTAAGGTTTGCCAAACATGGACACCCAAAGCCATCCATCCCATTGAACGTTCCAACGTTCCTCAGGAAAGAGCTAAACAACTGGTTTGTGCTGGGCAGGGCAGCAGTACCATTGTGGAGGACTGCAAGGATGGCTGGGTCTGACAGGACAGCCATGCTGAGCGCTGTGAAGGTGTGTGGGTCTGACAGGACAGCCATGCTGAGCGCTGTGAGGGTGTGTGGGTCTGACAGGACAGCCATGCTGAGCGCTGTGAGGGTGTGTGGGTTCTGACAGGACAGCCATGCTGAGCGCTGTGAGGGTGTGAGGGTCTGACAGGACAGCCATGCTGAGCGCTGTGAGGGTGTCTGGGTCTGTCAGGACAGCCATGCTGACCGCCGCTGTGAGGTGTGTGGGTCTGACAGGACAGCCATGCTGAGCGCTGTGAGGGTGTCTGGGTCTGTCAGGACAGCCATGCTGACCGCCGCTGTGAGGGTGTGTGGGTCTGACCAGGACAGCCATGCTGACCGCTGTGAGGGTGTGTGGGTCTGACAGGACAGCCATGCTGAGCGCTGTGAGGGTGTGTGGGTCTGACAGGACAGCCATGCTGAGCGCTGTGGGGTCTGACAGGACAGCCATGCTGAGCGCTGTGAGGGTGTCTGGGTCTGTCAGGACAGCCATGCTGACCGCCGCTGTGAGGGTGTGTGGGTCTGACAGGACAGCCATGCTGAGCGCTGTGAGGGTGTCTGGGTCTGACAGGACAGCCATGCTGAGCGCTGTGAGGGTGTGTGGGTCTGACAGGACAGCCATGCTGACCGCTGTGAGGGTGTGTGGGTCTGACAGGACAGCCATGCTGAGCGCTGTGAGGGTGTGTGGGTCTGACAGGACAGCCATGCTGACCGCTGTGAGGGGTGTGTGGGTCTGACAGGACAGCCATGCTGAGCGCTGTGAGGGTGTGTGGGTCTGACAGGACAGCCATGCTGACCGCTGTGTGAGGGTGTCTGGGTCTGACAGGACAGCCATGCTGACCGCCGCTGTGAGGGTCTGACAGGACAGCCATGCTGACCGCTGTGAGGGTGTGTGGGTCTGACAGGACAGCCATGCTGACCGCCGCTGTGAGGGTCTGACAGGACAGCCATGCTGACCGCTGTGAGGGTGTGTGTGGGGTCTGACAGGACAGCCATGCTGACCGCCGCTGTGAGGGTCTGACAGGACAGCCATGCTGACCGCTGTGAGGGTGTGTGGGTCTGACAGGACAGCCATGCTGAGCGCTGTGAGGGTGTGAGGGTCTGACAGGACAGCCATGCTGAGCGCTGTGAAGGTGTGTGGGTCTGACAGGACAGCCATGCTGAGCGCTGTGAAGGTGTGTGGGTCTGACAGGACAGCCATGCTGACCGCCGCTGTGAGGGTCTGACAGGACAGCCATGCTGACCGCCGCTGTGAGGGTCTGACAGGACAGCCATGCTGACTGCTGTGAGGGTCTGACAGGACAGCCATGCTGACTGCTGTGAGGGTCTGACAGCAGCCATGCTGAGCGCTGTGAGGGTGTCTGGGTCTGACAGGACAGCCATGCTGACCGCTGTGAGGGTCTGACAGGACAGCCATGCTGAGCGCTGTGAGGGTCTGACAGGACAGCCATGCTGAGCGCTGTGAGGGTCTGACAGGACAGCCATGCTGAGCGCTGTGAGGGTCTGACAGGACAGCCATGCTGAGCGCTGTGAGGGTCTGACAGGACAGCCATGCTGACCGCTGTGAGGGTCTGACAGGACAGCCATGCTGAGCGCTGTGAGGGTCTGACAGGACAGCCATGCTGACCGCTGTGAGGGTGTGTGGGTCTGACAGGACAGCCATGCTGACCGCTGTGAGGGTGTGTGGGTCTGACAGGACAGCCATGCTGAGCGCTGTGAGGGTGTGTGGGGTCTGACAGGACAGCCATGCTGAGCGCTGTGAGGGTGTGTGGGTCTGACAGGACAGCCATGCTGAGCGCTGTGAGGATGTCTGGGTCTGACAGGACAGCCATGCTGAGCGCTGTGAGGGTATTAGGGTCTGACAGGACAGCCATGCTGAGCGCTGTGAGGGTGTGAGGGTCTGACAGGACAGCCATGCTGACCGCTGTGAGGGTGTGTGGGTCTGACAGGACATCCATGCTGAGCGCTGTGAGGGTGTGTGGGTCTGACAGGACAGCCATGCTGAGCGCTGTGAGGGTCTGACAGGACAGCCATGCTGAGCGCTGTGAGGGTCTGACAGGACAGCCATGCTGACCGCTGTGAGGGTCTGACAGGACAGCCATGCTGAGCGCTGTGAGGGTGTGAGGGTCTGACAGGACAGCCATGCTGAGCGCTGTGAGGGTGTCTGGGTCTGACAGGACAGCCATGCTGACCGCCGCTGTGAGGGTGTGTGGGTCTGACAGGACATCCATGCTGAGCGCTGTGAAGGTGTGTGGGTCTGACAGGACAGCCATGCTGAGCGCTGTGAGGGTGTGTGGGTCTGACAGGACAGCCATGCTGAGCGCTGTGAGGGTGTGTGGGTCTGACAGGACAGCCATGCTGAGCGCTGTGAAGGTGTGTGGGTCTGACAGGACATCCATGCTGAGCGCTGTGAGGGTGTGTGGGTCTGACAGGACAGCCATGCTGACCGCCGCTGTGAGGGTGTCTGTATCTGACAGGACAGCCATGCTGACCGCCGCTGTGAGGGTGTGTGGGTCTGACAGGACCGCCATGCTGACCGCCGCTGTGATGGTGTGTCTGTGTCTGACAGGACAGCCATGCTGACCGCCGCTGTGAGGGTCTGACAGGACAGCCATGCTGAGCGCTGTGATGGTGTCTGTGTCTGACAGGACAGCCATGCTGACCGCCGTGTGAGGGGTCTGACAGGACAGCCATGCAGAGCGCTGTGATAGTGTCTGGGGTCTGACAGGACAGCCATGCTGACCGCCGCTGTGAGGGTGTGTGGGTCTGACAGGACAGCCATGCTGACCGCCGCTGTGAGGGTGTCTGGGTCTGACAGGACAGCCATGCTGACAGCTGTGAGGGTCTGACAGGACAGCCATGCTGACTGCTGTGAGGGTCTGACAGGACAGCCATGCTGACTGCTGTGAGGGTCTGACAGGACAGCCATGCTGACAGCTGTGAGGGTCTGACAGGACAGCCATGCTGACTGCTGTGAGGGTCTGACAGGACAGCCATGCTGACTGCTGTGAGGGTCTGACAGGACAGCCATGCTGACTGCTGTGAGTGTCTGACAGGACAGCCCATGCTGACTGCTGTGAGGGTCTGACAGGACAGCCATGCTGAGCGCTGTGAGGGTCTGACAGGACAGCCATGCTGACTGCTGTGAGTGTCTGACAGGACAGCCATGCTGACTGCTGTGAGGGTCTGACAGGACAGCCATGCTGAGCGCTGTGAGGGTCTGACAGGACAGCCATGCTGACTGCTGTGAGGGTCTGACAGGACAGCCATGCTGAGCGCTGTGAGGGTCTGACAGGACAGCCATGCTGACTGCTGTGAGGGTCTGACAGGACAGCCATGCTGACTGCTGTGAGGGTCTGACAGGACAGCCATGCTGAGCGCTGTGAGGGTCTGACAGGACAGCCATGCTGACTGCTGTGAGGGTCTGACAGGACAGCCATGCTGACTGCTGTGAGGGTCTGACAGAACAGCCATGCTGACTGCTGTGACGGTCTGACAGGACAGCCATGCTGACTGCTGTGAGGGTCTGACAGGACAGCCATGCTGAGCGCTGTGAGGGTCTGACAGGACAGCCATGCTGATCGCTTTGAGGGTGTGAGGGTCTGACAGGACAGCCATGCTGAGCGCTGTGAGGGTGTGAGGGTCTGACAGGACAGCCATGCTGACTGCTGTGAGGGTCTGACAGGACAGCCATGCTGAGCGCTGTGAGGGTATTAGGGTCTGACAGGACAGCCATGCTGAGCGCTGTGAAGGTGTGTGGGTCTGACAGGACAGCCATGCTGAGCGCTGTGAGGGTGTGTGGGTCTGACAGGACATCCATGCTGAGCGCTGTGAGGGTCTGACAGGACAGCCATGCTGAGCGCTGTGAGGGTATTAGGGTCTGACAGGACAGCCATGCTGAGCGCTGTGAAGGTGTGTGGGTCTGACAGGACAGCCATGCTGAGCGCTGTGAGGGTGTGTGGGTCTGACAGGACAGCCATGCTGAGCGCTGTGAGGGTGTGTGGGTCTGACAGGACATCCATGCTGAGCGCTGTGAAGGTGTGTGGGTCTGACAGGACAGCCATGCTGACCGCTGTGAGGGTGTGTGTGGGTCTGACAGGACAGCCATGCTGACCGCTGTGAGGGTGTCTGGGTCTGACAGGACAGCCATGCTGAGCGCTGTGAGGGTTTGACAGGACAGCCATGCTGACCGCTGTGAGGGTCTGACAGGACAGCCATGCTGAGCGCTGTGAGGGTCTGACAGGACAGCCATGCTGAGCGCTGTGAGGGTGTGAGGGTCTGACAGGACAGCCATGCTGAGCGCTGTGAGGGTGTGTGTGGTCTGACAGGACAGCCATGCTGACCGCTGTGAGGGTGTGTGGGTCTGACAGGACAGCCATGCTGAGCGCTGTGAGGGTCTGACAGGACAGCCATGCTGACCGCTGTGAGGGTGTCTGGGTCCGACAGGACAGCCATGCTGACCGCTGTGCACTGTCATCCAGTGTGTTTGACCCAGAAGACTTGCTCCTCTTGGAGAACACGTTGACAGTGTCATCCAGCTGTTTGACCCAGAAGACTTGCCCTTCTTGGAGAACACGTTCACAGTGTCATCCAGCTGTTTGACCCAGAAGACTTCCCCCTCTTGGAGAACACGTTCACAGTGTCATCCAGCTGTTTGACCCAGAAGACTTGCCCTTCTTGGAGAACACGTTCACAGTGTCATCCAACTGTTTGACCCAGAAGACTTGCCCCTCTTGGAGAACACGTTCACAGTGTCATCCAACTGTTTGACCCAGAAGACTTGCCCCTCTTGGAGAACACGTTCACACTGTCATCGAACTCATCCGACCCAGAAAGCTTGTACCTCTTGGCGAACACGTTCTCAGTCTGTGCGTTTAATTGTCATAATATGAGACATCCATGAAGGGCTCCTGAAGATTCTAGTTAATACCCCTCAGGGCAGTTCTTCTTAGTATTATGGTGACCTCCATGTCCTGTGCTATTACACAGCACCGCCTCTCTCTCTCTCTCTCTCTCTCTCTCTCTCTCTCTCTCTCTCTCTCTCTCTCTGTGTGTGTGTGTGTGTGTGTGTGTGTGTGTGTGTGTGTGTGTGTATGTGTGTGTGTGTGTGTGTGTGTGTGTGTGTGGCGGTCGTGCATGTGCGCGCGAGCGCGTGTGTGTGTGTGTGCTCTCTACTACATGCTAGAGCTAAGCATCGTTTTGAGCAACACTATAATCCAACTAAACCAAAAAATCTGCACGTGAAAAAAACAATGCCAATTTGATTGATAATTGTGCGAGAGTTGAACATGACATGACATTATCATGACTGCACAGTGAATAAAACACACGAACTCGAGAGGACAGGCAGAGACTGTGGTGAGAAATGTTGGGAAAGATATTGGTGAAGAACTCGCCATAGTGGGAGTGGAAAATAGCCATCCATTAAATTGACAGTCCCATCAGCTTATTTATTTCTACCCTCCCCAGACAAACAAAGCCCGTCCATGTAACATCATGTATTCCATTCACGCTACCAAGAACGGTCTATAGCCAGACTGACAGCTGACGAATCACGACCTCCCCCCCCCCCCCCCCCCCCCCCCCACACACACACACACACACACACACACACACACCTCCCCCATTTCACAGTGTCCTTTCTCTTTTTCTCGCTTCAAATTCGTATTTCCAAACATACCCCAGTCACCCTCCCTCCTGACTGCTGATAATACAATTTTCAATATAGCCATCCACTAAGTAGAAAGAAACTCGTGGAGAGCGTGGCAGCAGAGAGTCCTCAGAAGAGAAGCCCCCTTCAAGCAAGTGTTTCGACCCCTTATCTCCTGACACTCTAGGGGTTTGGGCCACACCCGGTTCATGACTCCGGATGTCCCTTTGCTGCCCCTTTTTTTCCCATCTTGGGACAAGCCCATGGCTGAGATTCGAACCCATGCCCCTCTGGACATGCTCATTTTCCAATGACTCGCGCACTAAACACATCATCCCTTACTTTAATCATTCTTAAAGAAAAAGAGTACAGAGCTATCAATTCTCATGGTGTCAAAGACAGGAACCAGTGGAACGAACCGACAGTACGTCTGGTCAAGCCCTAAACAGAACGTGCTTAGCAATTGTCAAAACAGAGTTCATTCAACTTAAATCAATGTCAATGTGTAGAGCACGATCATTGCCTAGCGGTGCATGCCTCTGAACGAATTAATATCAGCCACATGGCCGTTTGTACAGTGTGAGACAGGCTGGGCATGGTGTGTCTATTTTCCATGTTTTTCTGCTTTTGTACTGTGTGAGACAGGCTGGGCATGGTATCTACGTTTTCCATGTTTTTCTGCTTTTGTACTGTGTGAGACAGGCTGGGCATGGTATCTACGTTTCCATGTTTCTGCTTTTGTACTGTGTGAGACAGGCTGGGCATGGTGTCTATGTTTCCATGTTTCTGCTTTTGTATTGTGTGAGACAGGCTGGGCATGGTATCTATGTTTCCATGTTTCTGCTTTTGTATTGTGTGAGACAGGCTGGGCATGGTATCTACGTTTCCATGTTTCTGCTTTTGTACTGTGTGAGACAGGCTGGGCATGGTATCTACGTTTCCATGTTTCTGCTTTCTTGTGTAAGTCATGCTTGTACCATTCTGTCGTGAATGATGTGTGTGTGTGTGTGTGTGTTGTGTGTGTGTGTGTGTGTGGTGTGTGTGTGTGTGTGTGTGTGTGTGTGTGTGTGTGTGATCAAAATGCAGAGAGAGAGAGAGAGAGAGAGAGAGAGAGAGGAGAGAGAGAGAGAGAGAGGGGGGAGAGATCAATTACCTGTGAAGCTTCTTGAGGTTAAGCAACAGGCGAGAAAGGCCAGGAGCCTATGATTGAAATACCTTGGAGTCTAAGAGGTGCATAGAGAGGAATATTAATGCTATTCAAAGAGTCTCTCTCTCTCTCTCTCTCTCTCTCTCTCTCTCTCTCTCTCTCTCTCTCTCTCTCTCTCTCTCTCTCTCTCTCTCTTGTGTACATAAACCGCATGCTTGTGTGTATGTGTGTGTATCTGTCTGTCTGTCTGTCTGACTATCTGTCTGTCTGTCTGTCTGACTGTCTGTCTATCTCTTAGAACGAATATGAGATGCGTTTATTATGTACCCTTTTCTTCACACTTTATATATTATATATATATATATATAAGATATATATATATATATAATATTATATATATATATATATATATATATAGATATATATATATATATATATAATGGTTGCAATAACCAACACCAATTTAAAGAGTGCTCAAACCGTATTGTGAGCGGCATCTGTTAAAAGGTAAGATTAAAAATAAGGCTTAAAATCTACAACGTTGCTTCATGCGCCCGCAATCGGATCGTCAGATATATATATATATATATATATATATATATATAGATATTTATATTTTTTTTTTTTTTTTTTTTTTTTTTTTTTGGTTGATGTTGGTTGTTTTTGTTTTTTTTTTTTTTTTGTTTTTTTTTTTTTGTTTTTAAGTTGATGTCTTCCTTATTTCGTTAAACATCCAGGTTCATAAATCAAACAATCTCGGTTTCCCCACGCAGGCTTTGTTTTGTTTTTTTTCTTCTTTTTTGTTGCTGTCTTGTGTTTTGGACCAGAAAACCTCCATGTCTTAACAGTTTGGTGAATTGATGGGAACACAATCCGGTTACATTTCCAGGTGCTCAAAATCATTACCTGACTGAACATCAATCTGCAGCTTAGAGAGAAGAGAGAGAGAGAGAGAGAGAGAGAGAGGAGAGAGAGAGAGAGAGAGAGAGGAGAGAGAGAGGCTACAGCCCCAGTGCAGTGGCAGTGGCAGTACAAGAACACTGTGATTGGCTGGCTGACACAGAGGGGCAGGGACGATTGACGTAACACTGCCAGTGAATGCTCCGTTTGCAGACCACGGGTTCCAGTTCCCGTCAACCCTGCTGTAAACCTTGCGCCGAGAACTGAGACACGCTGAAGGGTCATGTTGGCACAATTTGGAGGGAGGTTAATCAGATTCCTGAGATCGGCAGCATGTAGGGTTTGGTGAAACACATCCCAGTCTCTGCATTAGCATTGTTCGTACCACTGCAAGGAATGTCTTTGACTTGAACAACCTGAGTTTCAGTAACCTGTTGTGTCCCTTCTGACACTGACTCCTGTCCTGTCTTCTGGCTGTCCTTGGCTGTCCTGTCCTGTCATGGATTGTCTGGTCGTCTGGCTGTACTGCCTGGTCTGTCTTCTGTCGCACTGTAATTTCCCTGGTGCCTGGTTCTTGTCTCTTCATCCCTGGTCTCCTGGTCGCTAACTGGTGGGTTGTTTTGGGCTGTTTTTGTTGGGGCTGTCTGGGCTGTCTCTGTCTGTTCTGCATGTGGCTGCTGCTGTCTCTGTCTATGTGTCTCTGTCGTCCTGTTCTGTCTGGTCTTGATGTCTGTCTGTTCTCTGGTGTCTGGCTGTCCTGTCTTCCTGTCTCTGTCTGTCTATGTCTGTTCCTGCTCTCTCTCCTCTGTCTGTTCTCTGCTCTCTCTGTCTGTCTGTCGTCTGTTGTCTGGCTAAAAGCTCTCCAAGATATGATGTTTGAAGTAACGAATTGCGCGCGCTGAAGATATTGAAGTAAAAGTAACGCCTGCGAGCACGCACCCCACCAAATTCCTAGCTGGGTTTTGCCGATTCCCTTCGTCTCCTCTTCTTCGAATCTCACCGGGCACGTAAACCAACGGAACGAGGGCATCCAGCGGACGGATCTATATTCCCAGATTTTTAAGTAGCAGCCCGTGTTTTGTATACTAAGCTAAAAACCAACCAACCACTGTTCATTATGATTTTTTCACCAATACATTATCACAAACGCACGTTTCACAAAAAAAATAAAAAACCGGAACATACGATAACTAATCAAGTGGCGTCAACGATCGGTCTCCAAGTCTCCAACAACTTACTGCCACAGTCAACAACAAACATCTCTCATAGCAGACAAAATGTTCTTCTCCTTCTTTCGCAGAACACACCTAGGACAGTTTTATGTCCCTGGGGTTTTGGCCACAGCAAGGCACAGAAAGAATGTCCATTAATGAGAAGGGGGGGGAGAAGTAAAGTCTTCTATAATCTCCACACGACCCCCGCCCCTCACGACGCCACGAACTCAAATACCAAAACCTGTACGCGTGTGCTCTCTGTGTTACCAAAACAAATCAAAAAGACATAAGAAAAAGCCCACAAACAAGGAAACAACAACAAACCAAACACTCACCTAGCTCTCTAACTCACGCTTCCCATTGTCAAGTGGAGAAATAAAGGACAAATATGGATCGAAAAGCATTTTTGGTCGAGAATTAATTTCAAAACATATCTTTTTCCCATCTGTCAGGAATACCGACCTGTTTCTTCCTCCTAATTTCATTTTTTTTATTCCTTTTTGTCCCCACCTCCGCTCGTTCCTGGAGGTTTGCGCTAAAATAACCTATCACGGTCATACCGGTTGGCCTTTATTTTTATATAATGTCAAAGAAAACTCTAGACTAGAACTGAAACACCCACTACACTAAGGGGAGGGAGAAAATACTACTAAAACTGAATAAAACTGACAAACACCCGTCCCTTTAAAAAAAATTTATATTTTCTACCCACACACCCTCCTTTCCTCCCGCACCTGTGCTTCTGGACTGCCTAAACGAATTGTGTTCTTTGGTTTCACTACACTCATACAGTGTTAAATTGTTCGCTCACTCATACACTAACCAAAAAACTAACAACTCTCCACTTACCATCCAAATACACTCCATGATTTTGTGATCTATTCACCTCACACCCCATGCTGGGTGATGTGTTGACTTCCACTCCAGATGTGTGAGTGTTGACTACACTCCTGAGTGCGATGATGTTGACCCCACAAACTCCATGATGTGTGATGTGTTGACTAACTCCTTGCCGAATGTGCTGTGTGCTACACTCCATGATGTTGTAATGGGTGTTGACCACACTCCAATGCAAGTTGATGTGTTGACTCCTCAACAAATCCATTCTGTATGGTGTTTTCACTGTCTGCGCCTTCAGACATGTTTTATGTGTTCACTTACACTCTGTGCTTGCCTTTATTTTGTCCCTACAGTCCGTGCAAGTGTTTTTTATTATTTGTTCTCCTTCTCCTCTCTACAACACCTCCAGCCTTGCCTTATTTGTCCCTCAACTGCCGTGCTGTTTTCTTTTGTTCTCTATCCTACCTCCATGCTTTAACACCTTATTTGTCCCTTCCTACATTCCGTGCATTTTTTATGTTGTTTTCTCTACAACAACTCCATGCGTTCCCTGCCTTATTTGTCCCCCCATACATGTCGTGCCATGGTTTTCTTCTTTCTCTACACTCCCCATGCTGTCTTTATTTGAGTCCCTACATTTTCCGTTGCATGCTTATATGTTGTTCTCTACAACTCCATGCATGTCTTATTTGTTCTCTACACTCCAAACGCATAGGTTTTCTCTCTTTTGTTTTCCTTTGTTCACTACACCATACTACTACCCTATCACATACAACACTCTCCATGCATTATATTCTTTTTCACAACTGACGTTTAAACCAAAGATCGGCTTTTCCGCGGCTTTCATTACTACTGAAGAACAAAATGGAGGGTATGAACAAAAACACCTTTGCAATCGTCTTTTTTATTAGCAATGAAACTAAACCAACAAGAGCAAAACAAAACAACCAAACAAACAAAAAAGTGAATAAACAAATACAATGAATCAACATCGATAGATAAATAAAAACCAATAATGCAGATGAAATAATAGATAAATATCTATTAATGAGCACATAAATAAAAAGCCACACATAAGGCGACGGGAATACGACTCGGCTAAGACCGATCGAATAACACCCGTGTCTTGACGTGGTAGGCATAAACGAAAGTGATGACGCGGAGCATCATACACGACGCAACGAGAAATCCTTCTCATGATCATTAATCAAGAGTACCAGCAATTAGGCAAATCTGAGAGGCAAGGCCCAAGATAATGCCGCAAGACAGCTGCGGATCTATCTGCGCGTGCGCGGTCCATCCTCCGGTGGTGATCTGCCTGGCGCTGCGTTTGGTCCCGGTCCTCAGACAACGGAACGGGGAACGAAAAACGAAAACCGGAAACGCGGAAACGGAGGCAAAAACCAAACGGACAACACAGACAACGCGGGAACGGGGGCCAAAAGTGGATGGCGAGGCAAGTCAACAGCAAACACAAACACAGCACAAAAACATTGCAATGGCGGTAATACAACGCAGAGAGAGATGTGGTAGGGCTGTAACCTGTGGTAGAACTACGAGAAGAGAGTTGGTTAGGTTCTAACGCAGATAAGGCACCCTCAGTTGTAAACCTTTTTCTATAAACTACAGCAGACAGAGAGCATGGTAGGGCTATATAAGCAATGGTATAAAAACTACAGGAACTTTAAACAGAGAGAGAGGGAGCGAAGACTGAGGAGATAGAAGAAAAGAGAGAGGAGTGGAGAGGCGAGGAGAGATAGAGAGGAAGGAGAGAAAGAAAGATAAAGAGAGAGAGAGTGTTAGGCTATATAACCCCATTTTAAGTAAGAACTACACACAGAGAGCGTGAGACGGTGGTTGGGTTTAGCAGTGGTAGAACTTACATGGTAAACTACAGACGAGAACAAGTGGTAGGGCTATAGCACACGCTGGGTATTAAACATACAAAGAGAGGGAGAGAGAGAGAGAGAGGAGAAGGGGAGAGAGAGAGAGAGGAGAGAGAGAGAGAGAGGGGGTGTCAGGAGCTAATATACACAGTGTGTAGGACAACTAGCAGAGAGTGTGGGTGGTAGGGCTAAGCTACAAGCGGGGGTAGAACACCAGAGGGCGGGGGGGGCGGTAGAAAAGAGAAGCTATACCTTGTGTAGAACTTTCAGAAGAGAGTGGTGTAGGTGTATACGATGGTAGAAGCTCCTAGAGAGAATGGGTCGGGTATGTCGGCTATACCAGTGGTAAACTACACAGAATAGAGAGAGAAAAGGAAGAGAGAGAGAGATATAGAGAGAGACTAGAGAGAGAGAGAGATAGAGATATGGTGGGTAATGCTATAACCAGTGGTATAACTACATAGACAGTTTTGTCAAAGGGCTATAACCAGTGGTATATCTTACAGAAAGGCTGCGGTACGCAACGCTATAAAAACCAGTGGATAATCTCAGAGATAAGTGTGGTGGTAGTGAATACTACCTGTTATAACTCTAAGAGTAGGAGAGATGTGGTAGTAGGCTCTACCAAGTTGTAGAACTACAAGAGAAGAAAGAGAGAGAGAGGAGGATAGAGAAGAGAAGAGACAGAGAGATATGACAGAGAGAGTAAGAGAGAGTGTACGTAGGGTATCCGCAGGTGGACTCTAGGGAGAGCGTTGGTAAGGCTATACCATTGGTGGTAGAACTACAGAGAGATGGGGGTATGGTATATCGGCTTCCCTGTAGAACTCTAGAGTGGGCGGTCGGTGGTAGAGCTAATACCCTGGGCCTAGAAAACAGGGAGAGAGCGGTGGTAGGGGTCATACCAGCATGGGTATAGAACTACAGAGAGAGCTACAGTAGAGTAGCGGGTAGGGCGTATACCCATGGGTAGAACTACAGAAGAGAGTTTCAAAGTGAGGTGACAGCAGGCGCCGCAAATTGAAACACTAAAGATAAAAAGACTTGTTCCACCAACGAAAGAGACAAACACATTCCAAGAAAAACACATCGCTCGCGTTTCCGATCTTTTGGTCTCCCTCAGGCAGACAAACACACTCAAGACAAGTGAATGAAACAAAAAAAATGCTAAACAAGAAACTTTCCTCCTCCTCAAATTGGGCGCAAAATGAATCCGCTCAATTAGAGGAGATAAGTAATGTGTTCGTTCGTTTTCATTGTCTTCAATTGTTGTTTGTCCCCCCCCCCTTGCTGAGGAAGATCAAAGTGGTCGAAACACGCTGTGTTTGTCTTGTAAATTTATTTGTCTCTTTTGTTCGCGAAAAAAAAAAAAACAGTAATTACTCTTTGTTTGTTCTAGAGAGCGTCAAATGGACAGGGGGAGGGGGGATGTAGAGGGATACATCACTGTAAGCACTATAGACAGAGTGGAGGTAGGAGTACGTACGTTGGGAGAACTGTACAGATACAGGGAACTTGGTGCTACAGACAGAGGGTACATGGACTACAAAGAGTAAGTTGGGCTAAGAAAGCTACAGACAATGGTTCAGTCGGGCTTACAGGCGTGGTGTAAGACCGAGTTATAGAACAATGGTTCAGTCGGGCTACAGTCGTGGTGTAAGACAGGCTTATATATAGACAATGTTCATCGGGCTACAGGCGTTGGTGTAAGACAGGCTATAGACAATGGTTCAGTCGGGCTACAGGCGTGGTGTAAGACAGGCTAGTCTGCTGTGGGTAGGGATCAATGAGGCTCGGACGAAGGTTGGAGGGCTCAGACGGAGGGTAAGTAGAGCTACAGGCAGAGAATAAAGTGGGCTACAGGCAATGAGTAAACAGAGGTTCACACAGAGGATAAGTGGGTTACACACAGAAGCGGGGTGCGGGGGGCTACAGACAGGTAATAGGACTACACACGAGAGTGTAAACAATAGAGCTACAGCGACAGGTTAGAGGTAACGAGCTTGATACCGAGGTTGTATTAGACTACAGAGATAAGAGGGAGGTAGGACTACAGGGAAAGTACAAACGCTAACGAATACCAAATGTAATTGGTACTATGAGAGGATTAGTGATAAGACAGAGGGTACACACAGGGGACGGGTGCAGGCCATTACGACCAAGTCCCATAGACAATGGGTAGTCCGACTATTACGTCCCGTTGTAAAACCCTGAACTACAGACAGAAGGAGGCTACAGATGGAGTTATGAGGCTACCGACATAGGGTAAACAAGGGCTATAGCATATGGCCCGGTCCTTGACAAAAAACACTTTGTATGATGCAGAGAAAAAGGGATTGCGGAGATTACGGGACGTAGACAGAGGGCTGCCTGCCCAAAGAGGTAGCCCCCAGAAAGCCCCCGGAGAACGGGGTTGGCGGTGGTCCCTACGGACACAGACTGCATGGTGGCATGTTAGATTTAAAAATAAGGGATGATGGACTTTCAGGAATAACGGTGGCACTGAACTAGCACAATAAGAACGTGAGGGGATTTTTTTTTTTTAATTTTTTTTTTTAATAACCTCGTTTTTTTTTTCCCCTTGTACATTGTATTTCTGGGGTAATCTGTCTTGTTTCAAAACCTTTCCTCCGCCTTGGTTCCTCCCCTCCCAACAGACGCTGCAGCTGACAAAAAACATGGTTTGTTCCCATCTCCTTACCGATCACTTTTCAATGAATTTCTCACGTTTCCTTCTCCTGTCCTTTTTTCGGCCGTTATCATACACACCCACACTTCTTTTTTCCTCTTCTTTGCCTTCATGGCAGCCCGTCGTGGTTAAGGTCGTACTACCTCTTGGCAGGTAAAGCTCTCCTTATTTGTATTTCCACTGTGTATTGCGAACTGGGCACTATAAGTTTGTACAGTTTTTGCATGTCCTATGGTTGCAGTACTGGTTAAGAAGGCCTGTTCGAAAATTTCACTGGCTGTGTGTGCTTTGGTATTGCTTGCTATGTGAGAGCACCTTTCTTTTGTTCTTTTTTCGTTTTTCTTTGCCACGTTGTTCGTGTCGGGAACAACGAGTCATATCCACTTTCATTCGTCTTTCGTTTTTCGTCTTGGGGGTTTTGGTTTGGTTGGTGTTGTGTCTTGCGGTTTCGCCCGTCCTTGCGTCCTTGTTGGTCGTTGGAACACTCTTAGGAATTTTTTCTTTTTTGTTAGAGAGATTTTTCGTTCTTTTTTTTTTTCTCTAGTTTTTCCTTTTTTCTTTTTTCTAGAGTTTTTTCTCTTTTTCTTTATTTTCCTTCCTCTAATTTTCATTTTCTTCTGATTTTTCTTTTTCGGTTTCTCTCTATTTTCTCTTCTTCTCTCTTACCCCTATTTCTTTTTCCTCCCTTTTTCTCGTCTTTTCTCTTTTCTTCTTTTTCTCCTTTTTCTTTTTTAGTTTTGTTCCTTCTTTTATTTTCCCTGCTTCTTTCCCTGCCTTTCTTGTCATTTGTTACCGCGTCTTCTGAAACGCGTGCCTGTTGAAAAAAAAATACAGTACCAGAGAGAGAGAGAGAGAGAGAGAGGACGGAGAGAGAGAGAGTAGAGAAGAGGAGATAGAGAGAGAGGAGAGAGAGAGAGAGAGAGAGGGAGAGAGAGAGAGAGAGGAGGTAAATGTTCTTTTGAGG
>JADBJO010007109.1:0-2500 GCA_016801955.1 Conus betulinus
GTGTGTGTGTTTGTGTGGTGTGTGTGTGTGTTGTGCGTGTGTGTGTGTGCGTGGGGGTGTGGATGGTTGTGGTGTGTGTGTGTGTGTGTGTGTGTGTGTGGTGTGTGGGGGGGGGGGGGGGGGGGGGTGGGGGGGGGCGGGGGGGGGTGTGTGTTGTGTGTGTTTGTGTGGGAATTCCTTTTATGTCTACTTTCATTTGGTCGGGATATTTTATCAGAGTTTTTAATGCAAGTCTTCTCATTTGGCTTTTCCCGGTGGTCTTTTTTCATATTTCATATTGTGTGCGTTTTGTGTTTGTGTTGTGTGTGTGTGTGTGTGTGGTGTGTGTGTTGTGGTGTTTTTGTGTGTGTGTTGTGTGTGTGTGTGCGTGGCACGCGCGTGCGTGTGTGTGATGTTGAGTTAGTGGAGTGAGGTGAGTGATGAGTGTGTTGTGGGTGGTGTGTGTGTTGTGATGTGTTCGTGTGTGGGTTTGTGTGTGTGTGTGTGTGTGTTGCGCGCTGCAGCGTGTGTGTTAGCGTGTGATGTTTGTGTATGGTTTGTGGATTGTGTTGTGTGTGTGTTTGGGTGTGTTTTGTGTGTGTGTGTGTGTGTGTGTGTGTGGTGGAGTGTGTTTGTGTGGTTGGTGTGCGTGGGTGTGTGTGTGTGTGTGGGGTGGTGTGCGCGCGCGCGGCCACTTATTTGCGTGTTGGTGCGTCTGGGAATATGTGTGTGTGCAGGGGCGTGTGAGGGTTTTGTCTCTGTCTCTTGCTCTGTCCTCTGTCTCATCTGTCCTCTCTCTCTCTCTTCTTCTCTCGCCTCTCCCGTCCTCGTGTCTCTCTCCTCTCTTATGGAATTCTTTTATTTCTACTTTCAGTTTGTGCGGGCCGATTTTATCAGAGTTTTAATCAAGTCCGTTCATCATTTGGCTTTCCCGTTCTTTTTTTTCATATTATCAGAAGAAACGCTGTCGAGGCCACTGCAACTGTTTTTGCTCAATGAAAAAAACACGTCAAACAAAGGTCATGATATTATCATTGAAGGCATCCGACACACACCTGATTTCATAGAAAGAATTCAGACAGACCAGGAAAACGTTGTAGTTTTTAAAGATTGTCGCAGAGACTTATTTTGCACGGACAAAGATGTAATGTTATATTTGTTCTTATATCCCCCGACATGACTCAACATTCTGGAAGACCCAGCAGGGTACTTTTTTGGTCTTGAACTATTAGAACAGTGCTTAACAGACTTGTATGACACTTATGATGAGTTCTACGTGTTGCTGAATGGGGACCTGAATGCAAGAACTGCAGACAAAAATTACTCTTTTTCTGATGACAGAAAACGATTTCGATCCAACATTTCCCAGCTCACAATAGCTTTCCAAGAAAATCACAAGACGGTAAATAATTTTGGTGACCAACTCATTGAATTATGTGACATGTTTGATTGTATTTATATTGAATGGATTGAGTGAATCAATTTTCGATGATAACTGTACATATATATAGGAGCTTTCTGGGGAAAGTACAGTTGATTATTTTCTTGCATCCATTGATTTATTTTCATCTATTCATTTCATGTCTTTTGATGTGAGAATATAATTGAATCGGATCATCTGCCAGTTAGTCTGAAAATAGAAATAAGTAAAAAAGATAATGATTGCTTTCCTGATACGCAACCAACTCAAAAACAACAGAGAAGGAAAGATTTGCTTGGAATAAGGATTATGAAGATGAATTTGTCAAATCATGGGAGAGTGGAGATATACAAAACAAATTACGTAAAGCAGCAAATAATTTAGACAACGATGTAGATAGCTCCTTGGAAACATTTGTACAATGCTTAAAAGAATCTAGCAAATGCATGTTGAAACGCAGCGGTGCATACAGGAAGAAAAGGTCGGAATGGTTCGACGATGAATGTCGCAAAGTCAAAAAGAAACTAGGAGAAAATTGAACTATTTCAGAACATTACGCAAGGAATCCTCAATTCAGAAAGAAGAAATGAAAACTAAGGTTGAAGAAGCCAGAGTTATATATGTCGATGCAAGGAAGAAGTATAAACACTTATTAGGATGAAAAAAACAAGATTTTAGAAAACACAAATTAGAAATATTAACCAAGGAAATTAATAATTCGTCGGAATTTTGGAGGCATCTTAGAAGCATGGGATGCGCAAAAAGACAAAGAATTATTAATGACATTAGTATTGATGAATGGTTTAATCATTTCAAAACCGTTTTTCAAAACAGCAATGAAGAAGGCGAAAGGGACCACCAGATTGAAACGGATGTCTTCGACGAATCAGAACATGATTTAAATATTGCGCTTTCGGAAGAAGAAGTTAAAAAAGCCATAGATAAACTAAAAAAACAGGCAAAGCTAGTGGAATTGATGAAATTTCTGCCGAATGCTGAAGCTAGGTGGTAAAGTGTGTTCAGCTGTTTCTGACAAAACTATTCAATACAATTTTTGACAAAGGTATCTATCCCCAGGGAATGGTCTAAAGCTCTTATAAT
>JADBJO010007109.1:7500-10000 GCA_016801955.1 Conus betulinus
CAGCAGCAACAACAACAACAACAACATAACGCCGCTTGGATTACAAAACATTATCAGAAAAACAAGGGGGGGGGGGGGGGGGGGGGGGGGGGAGAAAAAAAAATTCAAGACCCAAAGTTTTCTATAGTTCCCGTAACTCCTACTCTCGAGAAGAGTGACAAAAGTGTCAACAAACTGAGAGGGGGGGGGGACTCATTTGAAGTTCTATAGCAGGATTCCTTTGAAGTCAAACACCTTGCGCTCACTTCTAGCTTCTAGCTGGTCAGACACAACTTTCGCAATAGAACGCAAACAGAGCGTCACGATACAACTTTCAATCCTTAAGAGGATCACACAGTCCTGACGTAAGGATTCAATCACGAATCTTCTCTATTTCTTCAGTACTATTAAAAAACTAGTCCTGTCAAGTACGTCACCACCCATGGTTTTGAGGGAGAATGCACGGGTCCTTTCCCGGGGTTAAAGACCGATTCGGTTCCACTCACACACACACACACGCACGCACGCGTGCACGCGCCCATCCACCCACCCACACACACACACACACACACAGTTCGTTTTGCTTCGCCGGAGCACACAACACATTCCTTGCTGCTCCCCCATTTAGTGCTTGCACTTAACATTATCCTTAGTGTGAAGGTAAGTCACATGATTGATTCACTGGCAGCTCCACGTCAGCTGGCTACAGAGGGGTGGGTGGATAGGGCTGAGGTTAGTGCTCTCGACGTCCGCAAAGGACCCGACTGTAACAGGGCAGCTCTGGTCTGATTTTAATTATAGTTATATAAATAGAATTATTACTTCCATCTTTCCCCCCCCCCTTCTTTTCTTTTTCTTTTTTTCTGTTTCTTTTTCTTCTTCTTCTTCTTCTTCTTCTTCTCTTTGCCAACGCAAAGATCGCGCCGCAGACGACCGACGGGTCAGATTTGGCTGAGTAAATATCTTAAAAAGAATGTTATCTTGTCATGATATTTTGATAATTGGAAAAAAAGAAAGGATATAACAGAAAAATGATGGGGTAATTTTGAATCTAAAACAATACTGCAGACTACTCCCCATGCTCCTGACACTCACCCTGACCCACTTGACAGGGGAAAAAAAGGTGATGACAGTACTGGGCCCTCCGGAACTTCACACGCCACCGTGCCAGGGCTGAGAGTCGTCAATCGGGGTATGTGTGTCCCCGTGAACCCTTCTCAAGGGTCACATGGGGTCACAGCCTTGAAGATGAAGGTTAGCTGTTGGCCAGCTCGGACGGCTCGGGGGGGCTGTGTGGGAGGTAGGTGTTCACTTTGTGGGTGTCGCTGAAGAGGTTCACGTCGGTCGTGGTGCCCTTCCACAGGCCTGCTGCTCCATCTCTATTGAGGTCCTCCCCAGGGCTGCTGCTCATCATCTCTATTGAGGTCCTTCCCAGGGCTGCTGCATCATCTCTATTGAGGTCCTTCCCAGGCTTGCTGCACCATCTCTATTGAGGTCTTTCCCAGGCCTGCTGCACCCATCTCTATTGAGGTCCTCCCAGGCCTGCTGCTCCATCTCTATTGAGGTCAGGTTTTCCCAGGCCTGCTGCTCCATCTCTATTGAGGTCTTTCCCAGGCCTGCTGCTCCATCTCTATTGAGGTCCTTCCCGGGCCTGCTGCTCCATCTTTATTGAGGTCCTTCTTAGGGGCTGCTGCTCCATCTCTATTGAGGTCCTTCCCGGGGCTGCTGCACCATCTCTATTGAAGTCCTTCCCAGGGCTGCTGCATCATCTCTATTGAGGTCCTTCCCAGGGCTTCTGCATCATCTCTATTGAGGTCCTTCCGGGGGCTGCTGCACCATCTCTATTGAGGTCCTTCCCAGGGCTGCCGTACATGGGTCCACACGACCCAGTGAAGTCAGTGTAAGCACAGCGGGTCTTACTGACCAATCCCCTGGTCAACGTTGTGACCAAGGGCAACCCTTCACACAAGCAGACGTGAGCAGGTCGCTGGACAGAGCACAGGATCGTGCAGGTCCTCCAGCTGACCCCCGGGATGGGGTGTGGGGGTGGGGTGGTGGTTGGTAGGGGGGGGGGTCACTATGTCTTCTTCCCTTTTCTTTCAGTGTCCCCCCCCCTCTCTCTCTCTCTCTCTCTCTTCCACCCCCCTCCCCCTGCCTCACCTCCTTCGGGTTTGTAGGACAGTGGAGCGGACTGCTTGATTTGGTCTGCTCACCAGTGGCGCTCTCTGTGAGCTTTTTCACTTTGTGAACTTCTCTCAATACATTATTTTTCCCCCGGTCGCAAATGCTTTGAAACACTGACAGCCGTTGCCTCTTTATTCCTGTAGTAACATGATAAGACAGATTAAGTTGTGTTTCTGTGGAGACCATGGTCATACCAGTCTAAATCGACTGCACAGGAATGTCCTCGTCCCCGGCCAACTGACCACGTTGCCGTTAGTGGCTGTGAGGTGTGAGGGAGTGGTCAGAATCCCCTGCAAGATTTTCATCCCAGACGACCAGCTCGTCCGTAAGACCCAAG
>JADBJO010007109.1:15000-20000 GCA_016801955.1 Conus betulinus
TGTTTTTTTAACGGATAACAACATGTTTACTAGTGTCTTCATTTCTCGATGACACTAGCTCATTAGCAACCAAAAATACAAAATAGGTCAACCAACAGACGCAGGTGAGGACAGAACTACACAGGCGGAGAGTATTTTATTTGAAAAGAAAAAATTGTTTGCAAAACGTACCAGAAATACGTTTTCCTCTGACCTCTGTCCATTCTGGACAAACAAGAACAAAATGTACTTCATCCCGACATACTGGACAAATCACATTATTTATGTTTGACTGTCTATAGCGTTAAAACGATGGGCAGGGAAAACTATTGGGAACATCCAGTCTGAATTAGTTTCAAAGTGAGGGAACTGCTGGCGGAAACTGAATCAATGCTTTCAAGGAAGGATAGTAAATCCGACGGGCAAATGGGACAAACAAATGACAAGACAAACCTCGACGCGTTTCAACCTCTTGGGTCTTCTTCGTCTTCATTGTCCTGAACGTGGTTTATCTTGGCTGAAGAAGAGCTAAGAGGTCGAAACGCGTCGCGTTTTGTCTTGTAATTTGTTTGTCCCCTTTGTGCAGCGGGTGTTTTATAATTTTCTTCTTTAAAAAAAAATGATCTGAAGTTCATCGTGGCGAATACGTTAGCAAACAATGTAACCGAGTTGATTCAACATCCCGTGGAAAGGGAACCTGTTACTGTTGGGAGTATGGGAACTCCAGTCCTGACATAACACACGACTAGACTTGGAAGAAATGTACGAACGAAACCTACACCCCTCAACATGGATAAGTTATATATGCACGAATGAAACCTTCACCCCTCAAACAATCGATAGAATATATATGCACGAATGAAACCTGCACCCCTCAGTCTTCGCAGGGATATATCTGCACGAATGAAACCTACACCCCTCAATATTCGCTGTTATGCATATGCACGAATGAAGCCTACAACCCTCAACATTCCCCAGACATGTATAAACATAAACATAAACAACTTTCGTGGGTGATATATTGAGATACAGAGAGAATGAGTGTTGTGCATGCACCGAGAGGGGTTGAGGCGATTGTGTGTGTGTGTGGGGGGGGGGGGGGGGTGTCTGTGAGAGAGAGAGAGAGAGAGAGAGAGAGAGAGAGAGAGAGAGAGAAAGAGAGAGACAGAGACAGAGAGAGAGAGAGAGAGAGAGAGGGAGCTAAGGTAACCCAAGTCGCGGGAAAAGAAAATGCTGGGGGAGGGGAGAGGGGGTGGGGGGGTGGGGGTGGGTGGGAGAGGATTTAAACCATTCCGGGATGACGTCACATTTTCATACCCATGTCCACCTCTCCACCTTTCTCTTCCCACCACCCGCCTACTACCCCCACCCCACCCCCCTACCCCTACCCCGCACCCCCTCCCCTTACTTCAACAGCCTCCTTCTTTCCTCCCCCCCCCCCCCCCCCCCCCCCCCCCCCCCACCACCACCAAATTCCCTAAAAATTTTTCATCTTCTATGTATGGCTGCAAGACAACATTTTTTCCCATTTTGTTTTCTTTCTCTCTCTCTTTTCTTTTTTTTTTTTTTTTTCCTCTTTGTTTCTTTTCTCTCTCTCTCTCTTTATTTTAGCCTTACATTCCATCACAGGGCCCATACACAATTCTCTGTCAGGCAGACGACACTGAACACTGACAGCGTAAGCTCAGGTCTATTTTTTTTCCTGCGTGCCCCATCCGTCAGCTTCTCTACAGTGGTGGGGGAGTGGTGGTGGGTTGGGTGGCCGGGTGGTTTGAGGTTTCATCCGTCATTTTTTCTGCAGTGGTGGGGGAGTGGTGGTGGGTTGGGTGGCCGAGTGGTTGAGGTTTCATCCGTCAGTTTCTCTGCAGTGGTGGGGGAGTGCTGGTGGGTTGTTGGGTGGCCGGGGTGGTTGAGGTTTCATCCGTCAGTTTCTCTGCAGAGGTGAGGGAGTGGTGGTGGTTGGGTGGCCGAGTGGTTGAGGTTTCATCCGTCAGTTTCTCTGCAGTGGTGGGGGGGAGTGGTGGTGGGGGTTTGGGTGGCCGGGTGTTGAGGTTTCATCCGTCAGTTTCTCTGCAGTGGTGGGGGGGGGAGTGGTGGTGGGTTGGGTGGCCGGGTGGTTGAGGTTTCATCCGTCAGTTTCTCTGCAGTGGTGGGGGAGTGGTGGTGGGTTGGGTGGCCGGGTGGTTTAGGTTTCATCCGTCAGTTTTCTCTGCAGTGGTGGGGGAGTGGTGTGGTGGGTTGGGTGGCCGGGTGGTTGAGGTTTCATCCGTCAGTTTTCTCTGCAGTGGTGGGGGAGTGTGGTGGGTTGGTGGCCGGGTGGTTGAGGACCCTGACTAAGGGGACGACAAAAAAAAAAACACTTTGGAAGGAGGACCCTCATGTTTCATATTGCCCAGGTATCTGTGTGTGTGTGTGTGTGTGTGTGTGTGTGTGTGTGTGTGTGTGTGTGTGTGTGTGTGTGTGCGTGCGTGCGTGCGTGTTGCGTGCGTGTGTGTGGTGTGTGTGTGTATGTGTGGGTGTGTGTGTGTGTGTGCGTGCATGCGAGCATGCGCGCGCGCTTGCGTGTGTGTGTATGTATGTGTGTGTGTGTGTGTGTGTGTGTGTGTGTGTGTGTGTGTGTGTGTGTGTGTGTGTGTGTGCGTGCACGCGCGCGCGCGTGTGTGTGTGTGTCTGTGTGGTGACTCTGTTTGTTCGGTGTCTGTCAGTCCTGTCTGCCTCTCTCTCTCTCTGTGTGTGTGTGTGTGTGCGTGTGTGTGCGTGTGTGTGTGTGTGTGTGTGTGCCGCGCGCGCGCGCGCGCGCGCGCGCGCGTGCGTGCGTGTGTGCATGAGTGCGCGCGCGCGCGCGGGCGATGTGTGTATGTGTGTAGTGTGTGTGTGTCTGTCTGTCTGTCTCTGCCCCTCTCTCTCTCTCTCTCTCTCATCTCTCTCTCTCTATCTCTCTCTCTCTCTCTCTATCTCTCTCTCTCTCTCTCTCTCTCTCTCCATCATCCCGTCCCCCTTTTGCCTGAGTGTGTGTGTGTTGTGTGTGTGTCGGGTGTGTGCCTCTCTCTGTCTCTCTCTTGTCTCTCTTTCGCTCTATCTCCTCTCTCTCTCTCTCTCTCTCTCTTCTCTCTCTCTCTCTCTCTCACTGTGTGTGTGTGTGTGTGTGTGTGTGTGTGTGTTGTGTGTGTGTTGTGTGTGTGTGTGCGTGCAGGTGTGTGTGTGGTGTGCGTGCATGTGTGTGTGAGCTGTGTGTGCGTGTGCGCGTGTGTGTGTGCGTGTGTGTGTGCGTGCGTGTATGTGTGTGTGTGTGCGTGCATGTGTGTGTGAGTGTGTGTGCGTGTGTGGCGCGTGTGTGTGTGTGCGTGTGTGTGTGTTTGTGCGTGTGTGTGTGTGTGTGGGTGTGGGGGGGGGGGGGGGGGGGGGGGGGAGGGGCGCGCGCCCTTACTGTGCTTAGTCCGATTTTCAGTCACACAGAAAAATATATTGTTGCGATTAGATCATGAAGTTAAAGAGACTCCCCCCAAACTGTCCGTGTCCGACCCCACACAATTATCTGTGGAGACTCAGAAAATAGAGGAATCGAGAGAAATGCGGTTAGCAAGATGGAAAAAAAAACAAAACAAAAACAAACACAAACAATTATCATCTGTCGACTGAATTCAGTGAATAACGAGCATGGCTTCAAAGAAGTAATACGAAACTGTCAAACGACAAAAGCAGACGACAGCTTTGTTCACAATAAATCCTGGACGGGAACTGCAATCTCCCGGACTGAGTAATAACAGCATCATGTCGGACTCGTCAGCTTTCCAAGCAACGTCCTTTTGTCATGAACTACCAGCCGAATAGGATTAGACTGAATCATCAGTTCGAGTGTGCAGAAAATGGTTTTTGTACCAATGCTTTCAGTTTGAAGAATATCGTATTGTTGTGTTCAACATTCTCCGAAGCGTAATGAAAGCCTGTCGTGTTAATTATAGTGGCTGCCTGACTAATATATACATGTGGTGGGCTGAACATCTCAATTCTGTGAACGTTCAAAACTACTATCCATCACTCTTCTCAGTCAGTGTCTCTCTGTGTCTGCCCGTCTTTGCTGTCTTTGTTTAATTTTGTCTCTTGTTTTGTATATCGGTACTTGTCTTTTATCTGTCCGTCTGTCTGTCTCTGTCTGTCTGTCTGTCTGTCTTGTCTGTCCGACCGGTCGTCCGTCCGTCTGTCCCGTCCTCTATCTGTTCTCTCTCTCTCTTCTCCTCTCTCTCTCTCTATCTCTCTCTCTCTCTCTCTCTCTCTCTCTCTCTCTCTCTCTCGTCATTCACCTCCTCCTCCTTTTGATTCTACTGGTTTTTAGATATTAACTAGTATAACTAGTATTACATTGTGTGTGTGTGTGGTGTGTGTGTGGTGTGTGTGTGTGTGTGTGTGTGTTGTGTGTGTGTGGTGTGGTGTGCGTACTGTGTGTGTGTGTGTTGAAATTACTCTGCGACTCTCCTCCCCCCCCCCCCCACCCCCCCCCCCCCACCCCCCCCCCCCCCCCCCCCCCCCCCCCCCCCCCCCACCCCCCCCCCCAATTCACTCCTCTCCAACTTTTTAACGCCTTATATGGACTGCCTGTAGCCAACGCCACATTAAAAAACATTTTTTTAATTCCCCCCCCCCCCCACCCCCTCTCCTCTCTCTCTCTCTCTCTCTCTCTCTCTCTCTCCGTTCCCCCCTTTTTTTTCGTCCTCATAAACATATCGCTGACATGTTTACAGCCGAGCACGTTCTTGCGCTGACTGTCTTCACGTTATTTCCTAGTCGACTCCCCCTTCCCCTCCCCTCCATCCTTTCTCTATCCCTATTCTCCATTCTCTCACGCCCCCCCTCCCCCCTCCCCCCTCCCCCTACCTCACATTCCCTTCCTTCTGCTCCTTCGCTTGACTCATCATATTTTTTTCTTTATTCTTTCTGTTTCTTGTTCTTCTAGCATTTCTTTTCTTTCTTTCTTTCTTCTTCATTCATTCGTTCGTTCATTCATTTATTTATCCATTTTTCTT
>JADBJO010007109.1:25000-32500 GCA_016801955.1 Conus betulinus
AGACAGAAACGGACAGACAAGCAAACAAAGGAAGACGAAATGGATCAGGCCACACAACAAGTGAAGATATGTTATTACTTCACAGCACACTATCTTTCATGTACAAATATGCAAAAATATTTCGGCAGCATATAAGAGGATATCCACGGCAAAGGAAAAAAAAAAATGACTTTGATGAGTGAAGTACTCGTTATGATACATTGCATTCGGCACATTTACATATCAACACAGAAGAAACATGTTCCAGTTAACTATGGGGCATTCATTTTTGCTGTGCAGCCTCGGAGTTCACAAGACGCTAAATCTCACCTTTTTTTTCTCTCTGCGATCACTTGCTCTGTAGCACAGCCAGCCATCTTTGAGGTCACTTCAGAAGTTGGAGGTTCGAATCCCTTTGCACCCATTTTAGCTGTCCATCTTTTTACTGCATGGTCATTTGTTCTGGCAGTTTCAGTCTAGTGTTTGGCAGGTTCTCCCTGGTCTCTTTGGAAGGTTCTTGCAATATGATGTAGCGGCTGTTTATTTGTGCCAGTGCCACGCTGGTCATTTACATGCTGTATACCACCGTATCTTTTCAATCCAATGGTAAGTGTTTGTTCCAGTGTTGCCAATACAAAGATGCCCCTGCATAAAGAGTAGGTGTATAGGTGAAACACATTGTCTGGTAAGGGGTGAGGCCACAGCGTGTTGACGATCTAGACAAATGGATGGATAAATTGAAAAAAAATGATTGAGTACAGAAATTGCGCCAAGCAGGTGACTGTAAATACTTGAGTCACAGAAAATTAACAGAGAGAACATTGTCTCTGGTCTCTCTGATCTCTCTCTCTCTCTCTCTCTCTCTCTCTCTCTCTGTGCACCAAGAGACAGCAGCCTGACTTTGACACAAAAAAATATGTCGAGGACAATGCAACATGACACAAAAGAATATAATACGCACAATAAAAAAAAAAAAAACATAGTATAATTCTATTGTCATCATGGATTTTCCTGTGCGAACGTTTTGAACTTTTCATCCTGGCTAAAGCTGCTGGTTTGGATCCTGCCAATGCTGAAAGTATTTCTAACATAGAGAGGGGCCTCTGGAATCCAGGCCATTATCTGGATACAGCCAGGCCCCCTTACAGCCCAAAACATGGCTGACAGACTTCCCTCTCTGAACACCCTGTGCTGTCAGACTGTCCTTAGAACTTCTTCCTACTGTCACCACCCATTATGCCAGTCAAGTGTGCCTTAAAAAATTACTAATTGTGTGTTTCTTTTACTCAACACAATGTTATTGTCTACATTTTTTTTTCATCAGGGACAGATAATTTTCCCTGCTGCTGTAGATTTTCTTTTTCACGTGTCGAGAGAAGTCCATACTGCAGAACTATTTTTCAGCTTCTTGTTTTACTCGGAAGACTAGAAAGTGACCGGCTCTTAACTTCCATTTCACCGATCAGTGACAGCGTCGATGGGACGGATTGTATTGCACACGTGCCCGGGTGACGAACGCCGATAGAGATCTAATGCTGCCCTCTCTTTCCGGGATCATGAGCCGACGACTGAGTGGGTGAGGGAATGAGTGAGCGAGGCGAAGATTGCGTGAGTGAGAAAAATGAATGAAACAGGCGGGGACTGCGTGACCCAGGAGATAAATGAAGAAGAAGCAAGGACTGTATGATCAACGAAAAAAAAAAAGAAAGAAAAAAAAAGCGAAAAAAAAAAAAAAAGAGAAAAAAAAAAAAAGAAAAAAAAAAGCGAAGATTGCGTTAGTGTGGGGGATGAATGAAGGAAGCAAGGAGTACTTTACTCAGGGAATGAATGAATGAAGGGAAGATTGTGTAAGTGAATTTGCTGGGGGTGGGGTGGGTGGGGGGGGGGGTGAATTAAGGAAGCAATGGGTTGCATTAGTGGGTGATGATGTATGAAGGAGGCAAAGATTGCATTAGCGAGGGGATATTGAAAACAAGGGAAGATTGTTCTGGTGAGAGGATGTATGAAGGAAGCAAAGATTGCATTAGCGAGGGGATATTGAAAACAAGGGAAGATTGTTCTGCTGAGAGGATGTATGAAGGAGGCAAAGATTGCATTAGCGGGGGGATATTGAAAACAAGGGAAGATTGTTCTGCTGAGAGGATGTATGAAGGAAGCAAAGATTGCATTAGCGAGGGGATATTGAAAACAAGGGAAGATTGTACTGCTGAGAGGATGTATGAAGGAAGCAAAGATTGCATTAGCGAGGGGATATTGAAAACAAGGGAAGATTGTTCTGGTGAGGGATGAATGAATGATGGAAGCAAAGATTGCATTACTGAGGGGATATTGAAAACAAAGGGAAGATTGTTCTGGTGAGAGGATGTATGAAGGAAGCCAAGACTGCATTAGCGAAGGGATATTGAAAACAAGGGAAGATTGTTCTGGTGAGAGGATGTATGAAGGAAGCCAAGACTGCATTAGCGAGGGGATATTGAAAACAAGGGAAGATTGTTCTGGTGAGAGGATGTATGAAGGAAGCCAAGACTGCATTAGCGAGGGGATATTGAAAACAAGGGAAGATTGTTCTGGTGAGAGGATGTATGAAGGAAGCAAGACTGCATTAGCGAGGGGATATTGAAAACAAGGGAAGATTGTTCTGCTGAGAGGATGTATGAAGGAAGCAAAGATTGCATTAGCGAGAGGATATTGAAAACAAGGGAAGATTGTGCTGGTGAGGGAATGAATGATGGAAGCAAAGATTGCATTACTGAGGGGATATTGAAAACAAGGGAAGATTGTTCTGCTGAGGGGATGTATGAATGAAGCAAAGATTGCATTAGTGAGGGGATGTATGAAGGAGCAGATGATTGCATTGGTGGGGGGGGGGGGGGGGGGGGGGGGGAGGGGGGGTGTTAATGAAGATGGTGAAGATTGCATTCATGAGCGGATGAATGAAGGTGATATAAAAATTCTGTTTGCGAGGAGAGGAATGAATGGGAAGACTGTGTAAGTGAGGAGAGGAGTGAAGGAAGAGACTGTGTAAGTGAGGAGAGGAATGAATGGGAGGACTGTGTAAGTGAGGAGAGGAATGAAGGGGGGAGACTGTGTAAGTGAGGAGAGGAATGAAGGGGAGGACTGTGTAAGTGAGGAGAGGAATGAAGAGGAGGACAGTGTAAGTGAGGAGAGGAATGAAGGGAGAGACTGTGTGTGTAAGTGAGGAGAGGAATGAAGAGGAGGACTTTGTAAGTGAGGAGAGGAATGAAGGGGAGGACTGTGTAAGTTAGGAGAGGAATGAAGAGGAGGACAGTGTAAGTGAGGAGAGGGAATGAAGAGGAGGACAGTGTAAGTGAGGAGAGGAATGAAGAGGAAGACAGTGTAAGTGAGGAGAGGAATGAAGAGGAGGACAGTGTAAGTGAGGAGAGGAATGAAGAGGAGGACTGTGTAAGTGAGGAGAGGAATGAAGGGGAGGACTGTGTAAGTGAAGTGAGGAGAGGAATGAAGAGGAGGACAGTGTAAGTGAGGAGAGGAATGAAGAGGAGGACAGTGTAAGTGAGGAGAGGAATGAAGGGGAAGGGGGAGGACAGTGTGAGTGAGGAGAGGAATGAAGAGGAGGACAGTGTAAGTGAGGAGAGGAATGAAGAGGAGGACAGTGTAAGTGAGGAGAGGAGAGGAATGAAGGGGAGGACAGTGTAAGTGAGGAGAGGAATGAAGAGGAGGACAGTGTAAGTGAGGAGAGGAATGAAGAGGAGGACAGTGTAAGTGAGGAGAGGAATGAAGGGGAGGACAGTGTAAGTGAGGAGAGGAATGAAGAGGTGGACAGTGTAAGTGAGGAGAGGAATGAAGGGGGGGAGACTGTGTAAGTGAGGAGAGGAATGAAGGGGGAGACTGTGTAAGTGAGGAGAGGAATGAAGGGGAGGACTGTGTAAGTGAGGAGAGGAATGAAGAGGAGGACAGTGTAAGTGAGGAGAGGAATGAAGGGGGAGACTGCGTAAGTGAGGAGAGGAATGAAGGAGGAGAGGAATGAAGGGGGAGACTGTGTAATTGAATAGAGGAATGAAGGAACCAGTGAATGTACTTTTATAAATGGATATCAACAGAAGGCAAAGATTGTATTAGTGAGCGAACGGAGGAAGGAAGTGATGGTTGCGTTAGCAGGAGGATGAATGACGGAAGCAAAGACTATTTTATACGGGGATATTAAAAGGAAGCGAACGTTGTATTGGTAAGTGGATGTATGAATGAAGAAAGCAAAGACTATTTGGGGGACATTGAAAGAAAGCGAACTTTGTGTTAGTAAGGGGATGAATAAAGGAAGTAAGGCTGTGATAGTGAGGGGCTGAATGAATGAAGTGAAAGCTTCTTTAGTGAGAGAGAGGATGAATAGAGAACGAAATGATAATTGCAAGAGTGAAAGGATGAATAAGGATGAATAAAGGAAGCACAGATTGTGTTTGTGATGGAACCAACAAAGGAAGTAACTGATGTCTCTGTATAAGGAAGAATGAAGGAAGTGAAACATTGTATTGAGAGGGGATTAACGAAGGAGGTGAATTATATATTAGCGAAGAGGTCAGTGAAGGAAGAGATCACTGCATTAGTGAGGAGATGAATAAAGGAGAAGAAGATGGCATTAGTGAGAGGCGGGGTGAATATTTCCGCTACGAGAGGATGAATAAAAGAGGAGATAATTTGCATTAGTGAGGGAACGAGTGAAGGAGATGATTGCATTCATGAGGGGACGAGAGAGAAGGAGATGAAGTCTGCTTTAGTGAGGGGACGAATGAGGAGAGATGAAGACTGCATTAGTGAGGGGATGAATGAAGGAAGTTTAGACTGCATCAGTCAAATAAAGGAAGCACACAGACAGCATCGGTGAGGGGACGAATCAAAGAAGCAATGATTACAGTGAGGGGTTGGACGAAGAAAGCAAAGACTGTGTTAATGATGGCACGAAAGAAAGAAGCACAGATTACGTTAGCTATGGATGGGATGATGAAGATTTAGATTGCAGTAGTGAGGGAATCAATGAAGGAGGAGGAGATTGCATTAGTAGTGGAATCAGTGAGGGAGGAGATTGCATGAGTGAGGGGATGAACGAAGAAGAAGAAGAAGACTGAATCAATGTGGGAATGGATGAAACGGATGAAGATTACAAGAGGATGAACGAAATAGGCCAAGACTGTATCACTAAGGGGATGAACGAGATAAGTAAAAAATTACAATGTTGAGGGCATGAATGAGGGAAGTGAAGATTTTGTTCGTGAGAGGATGAAGATGTGTGTGTGTGTGGTTGTGTGTGTTGTGTGATGTGTGTGTGTGTGTTAGTTCTTCAATTTAATTCGTCTGTTTCTTTAAGTGACTATTAGACAAAATAATACAGAAATGAGACGATGAGAGAAATGGTACTAGTGTATGCAAAACGTTAGTATAGGCCTACGTGCGAGTGTGTGTGTGTGTGTGTGTGTGTGTGTGTGTGTGTGTGTGTGTGGTGTGTGTGTGTGGGTTAATGTGTTGATGGTTGATGGGTTGTGTGTGTGTGTGTGTGTGTGTGTGTGTGTGGTGTGTGCGTGCGTGTTGCGTGTGTGTGGTGTGTGTGTGTGTGTGTGTGTGTGTGTGTGTGTGTGGTGTGTGAGTGACTGAGTGAGTGCCACTGTGTGTGTGTGTGTGTGTGTGTGAGAGGAGAGAGAGAGAGAGAGAGAGGAGGAGAGAGAGACAGAGACAGAGACAGGACAGAGACAGAGAGAGAGATGGTAGGAAGAGGAGGGGTAGGGATAGAGCGATTGATTTATTTCCTTGTCATAAGTGAAAACAAGACTGCAGGATCCAAAGTAAGATTGCTCGTTAGTGACCCATTTTCGCGCGCGCGCGCGCACGAGTGTGTGTGTGTGTGTGTGTGGTGTGTGTGTGTGTGTGTGTGTGTGTGTGTGTGGTGTGTGTGTGTGAATAGGGCGGATGGAGCATATTTACACTTGTGTATGTGACACAAATCTCTCTGTCTCTTTCAAACTTGACACATCATTGATCGACTCTGTCTCTGTCTCTCTCTTGTCTCTTCTCTCTCGTCTCTCTCTCTCTCCCTCCTACCTCCCTCTCCCTCCCTCTCCTCTTCTTCTCTTCTTCCTCTTCTTCTTCTTCTTTCTTCTTCTTTTCTTCTTCTTCGTCTTCTTCTTCTTCTTCTTAACCATCCATTTCTTCTTCTTCTTTCCTTCTTCTTTCTCCAGTTGAGGCTATTCTCAACTCATCCCCCATCCATCCTCCATCCATCATCCATCATCCGTCTCCCCCCCCCCCCCCCCTCCCCCCCAACAAATTAAAAAAAAAAGAGAGACAGAAGGAGACAGAGAGAGACAGAGAGAGAGAGACAGAGACAGTGAGAGAGAGACAGAGAGAGAGAGGGGGGGGGGGGGAGATTTCATTCCAACGCTTTCCCGCCATGGTCGTGCAATGACCGCCGCTGAGAAAGATGGTGATGAATGACGGCGAAGACCGGCCGTTTCAAGCAGTGCTTAGTGAATGGCAATGACCCTCACTGTCACTGACACACGTGACAGCTCTTTTCTGGCCCGGCGCATAAGTGGTGGTGGTCCTCATGGTTGACGGAGTCACATCACAAGAGAGAGAGAGAGAGAGAGAGGAGGTGGTCTGGTCCTTTCGGCCTGTGTTTATATCAATGGAGCATCTGGCATTAACGTCAGGCCGGCCCGCCAGCTGTAGCAGGCCAGCAACTCTGTCCTCCTCTCTCCGCTGTGGGGAAACTCTCTGGCATGGCATCGAACTTTCACGTAACATTATTAGCTAGTTTCAGTGGAAGTAAACCATTGATCAAGAGCGGAGAGGATAAGTGTCGTTGGTTAGAAAAAAGTATCGATGGTTAGAGTTCTGCTGCGCATATGGATACTGCGCATACTGACCACTTTCCGGGAATCTGATTGGTTTTCGGACATTGGTTCAGGGGTTGACTGCATTGAACTTCCACCGTCGCTAGTTTCAATGGTAAGAAACCTTGGTCAAGAGGGGAGAAAAAAAGACGAGTGTCGCTGGTTAGAGTTCTATTGCACTTATGGAAGGCATTCAGGACTTTCTGGTGAGCTCTCTCGCTCTTCTCTCCTCTCTCTCTCTCTCTCTCTCTCTCTCTCTCCTCTCTCTCTCTCTCTCTCTCTCTCTCTCTCTCTCTCATGTTTTTGATGCACTGGTTGTATCATTTAGTACTAGCTTCGTAAAATAGTAATGGTAAGAATGAAAAAATGGCTAAGCCAGTACTTTTACCATAATATGGTAAAGAATCACTCTCTCTCTCTCTCTCTCTCTCTCTCTCTCTCTCTCTCTCTGCCTCCTTACCACTCAGTGAAGGTGTCCAATTGTCAAATGTATGTAGCACACACGTGGTGGTGGTTTGCGCGCGGGGTAAAATGTTGCGTTCAGGCAATGGGCCCACCTCACCACAAAGCGAGCAACAACCAGCTGGCGTACGTGGCTGCCTGAGAGGGCGGCACAGCCAACTGAACGCTTCTCCCCGGGCCCTGCAGTCACTGCTGTGGA
>JADBJO010007109.1:50000-52500 GCA_016801955.1 Conus betulinus
CGAAACACAAGTTGGAAAGCATTAACGGCTTTAACAGCCATGTGGACATGTGCAGTAATCCATCGGTTCCACAGGCGTTTTTCGCCAAACGAAGATCTCCGCTCTTGCTCTCTCTCTCTCTCATATATCTCTATCTCTCTCTCTCTCCCTCTCTCTCGCTCTCTCTGCCTCTCTCTCTTCTCTCTGTAAGTGTGTGGGTGTGTGTGTGTGTGGTGGGGAGTATGTGGTGTCGTGTGGGTTGGTGTGTGTGTAGTGGTGTGTGTGTGTGTGTGTGTGTTGTGTGGGTGTGCCGGGAATGGGGGAGGGAGGGGCATACTGCGTTAACTTGTTGTTGAAAACTCAGGTAGATAAGGTGTGGATGTAGTTGGGAGGTCACTGTCATTATTATTAACGAAGACTGTACATGAAATGTTAAATAGTCTCAAAACAAGTTATTTTCAACCTAGAGGGGGATTCTCTAGACCGGTCTAATAAATGTTAATTTTAACCGACACTTCAGCCATGCTTGATAGAGAAAGGTACATGGAGGACACTGTAGATTGTTGATGTTTATAATCTGAATCACATTTCTTGTGAGTGGTTTTGGTGCTGTAACGCGAACTAAAGCAGAAACCTTTGCGTTTCTAGAGAAGCAGACCTGATTCAAATGGTGACATTGGACATTCTGTGCAGTTGAGTGCTGATAGAAAACAAATGCTTAGGTTACTCTCGAAAGACTCCGTGCAAATTGATACAGTGAATTCTATCATGAAAATGAATGTCTGATGTAGAGATATATGACGAAATGTATCTCTACCTATCCTTGTTTTTTTTCCCAGGGCTTGAAACTTCCCCTGTTTTTTTACTTCTGGACACACTATCTAAACAAACAAAAATCTACTCAATGTAGCTCAGTTTAACAAGAAATAAAACCGTACTACGGTTGTCAATATCTTTCTATCTTTGGTCCGTTTGTGTGAAAGGGTTTCTAGTGTTACACTCTGACTTCTGCTTTTTTATCTTCCGTGTCAGAAACGTCTGGTAAAAAGATGAGGGAACTGCGTCTGAAATGGTGACATTGAACATCTTTTTACTGAACAAATCCTATACACGCGTCTGTCGCAAGTAGGAGAGATAACCTTTTTTTTTTTCCTTTGGGCCGATGGCTATGTTTAGGAACATTACATACATGGATTCGTATTTAAGGGAAGGCTGGGGAAGGAGGGGGGGGGGATGGGGCGGGGGCACGGGAGGCGAAGGGAGGGACAGGGGAGCTATTGCGATGGGCGGGGGTGGACAGAATAAGACGCGGTGCTGTCGGGTCCTACTACTGTTCGGCTAGCCGTCCCCCCCTACTTCAGCTGTTTGGAAAGCGCGGGAATTACACTATCTCTCACTCTCCTCCCCATCCCCTTCTCTTTCCTTCCTGCTGACTGTCACGGTGTCGCAGTCCCAGACAAAACGTAGCGTGCAGTCCCCGCACGGCGCGCGCGGCCTTACAAAACAGGTCTGGTGATTCGCACTCTCACGCTCAGATTTACAAGCATAACCACATACCACACACACAACATACACTTTAATATGTGCAATGTTTCGCACCACACACACACACACCACACACACACCTCACCCACCCACCCACACACACACACACAACACACACACACACACCAACACACACCACACACACACACACACACACACCACAAACAACGAACTATTCAGATCGCGCCAAGCCAGCCAACTAATAGAGAGATAGATATAGATAGAGAGAGAGATAGAGAGAGGGGTTGGGAGAGAGGGATAGATAGAGAGTAGAGGATGAGAGAGATAGAGAGAGAGAGAGAGTACGGATACGGAAATGTGATTAATGCTTGGCCTTGGGCCGTTGCCCCTGCATGAAGGGGTAGATATATACAAACATTTCTTAGAACTGGCATCAAAGGAGCAGAATATTCAAGAACTGTGAATGGAACGCAGGTTTTATAGATTTATAAAGGTAGATTGACAGATTCGTCTGTTTTTTTTTTCATTGCGTACATGCCATACGCAATGTTAATCTTAAACTGCTTGGCACCTTGTAATAAATTATTCACGGAATATACACTGTGCTCTTCAGTCACATAGATTATGAGGACAAACGAAACAGAACGAATGTGCCTTCGTTTCTCGTTCTCTTTTAAAAAAGTGAACATATTAATTTCACATTCTCTATGTGCTCTATGACGGTAAACGAGGAGAGAGAGAGAGAGAGAGAGCTAGGAGAGAGAGGGAGATGAGGAGAGAGAGAGAGAGACAGACAGCCACAACAGACAGACAGACAGACAGACAGAGAGATAGAGAGACGGGAGAGACAGAGAGACAGAAACACACACACACACACACACACCACACACACACACACACCCACACACAAACACACACACCCACACACACACACACAGTATAGGGCGACGGGAGACGGAGAGAGCGAGACAGACAGACAGAGACAAACACACACACACACACCACACACACACCA
>JADBJO010007109.1:85000-87500 GCA_016801955.1 Conus betulinus
CTTTTCTTCTTCTTCTTCTTCTTGTCTGTCTGTCTGTCTGTCTGTCTGTCTGTCTGCCTGTCTGTCTGTCTGTCTGCGTCTGATTGACTGTCTGACTGTCTGTCTGTCTCTCCGTCCAATAGTGTGTCTGTCTGTCTATCTGCCCGTCTCTCTCCCTCTCTTCTCCCCTCTCCCGGTCTGTGTGTGTGTGTGTGTGTGTGTGTGTGTGTGTGTGTGTGTGTGTGTGTGTGTGTGTGTGCAAGTGTGTGTGTGTGTGTGTGTTGTGGGGTGTGTTTGTGCGTGCATGCACGACGCGCACAAACGCGCGATTTCAACACTTGTTTTTTTTCAGTAATAGTAAAAATATTTTCAATAGTCAGAGGAATTTAAATGTAGCCCCTGATCTAATTATAGATAGTTTGGAAACAGAACGCGTAAATGGATAGAAATGCTTGATACCATTGCCGAAAATAAAATGACGTTGAGAGTCAATATAGAGACATGCACACTCACAATGAATAAATAAATAAATAAGTAAATCAATAAATATTTAAAATAAATACATCCATAAATGAAAAAAAAAAAACCGTCAATACTGTAAAAGTTACGATCTGCACAGGGCAGGGGAAAAGTCCATCCTCTGTTATGTTTACAGATATTCTATCGCTTGTGCCAGGGAGGTTATGTTTTCATCTGCGCCTCTTGGTTTGTTTGTCTGCAAGCACATTTAAGCAAAAAAAAAAAAAAATAATAATAATAGAAAATAACGGTTGAACCGTGTTTACCAAAACTTAGCGGAAAGATGGAGTAAGACCCACAGACAATCCTATTTAGTTTTGGTGGGGGATCTGTGACGCAGATCCGGATCGGAGGGTGAATCCAGGATCCGTTCGAATAGGCGGGGGTCTGTGTGCTCTCTCCATGGGCTCTTGTAGTTTGGTCTCTTCTTGCCTTTGTTTCCTTTCTTAATGTTGGTGTCGTTGTTTGAATTGAAAAGACACAAAACACTGTGCAGAATGATGGGTGTGAGTGGAACAATTATGAGAGAGAAGCAACAAACACGATGTGAAAGAGTTTACTTTAGTTGCATGGAATCTGTATGATTAGGAAGAGCAGGTGGATCACAAAGGACTCACGATATGGCATGGATGAATATTGTAAGTGATTTCGTTCAGATCGTGAATGTTATATTTGTGATTTATCAAGTAAAAGAGTGAAACACCCACACACACACACACACACACACACACACACACACACACACACACACACACACACACACACACGCACGCACGCACGCACGCACGCACGCACGCGCGCGCGCGCACACACACACACACACACACACACACACACACACACACACACACACACACACACACACACACACGCACACAATTAAGGCCCAATCCATAAAGCTTTTGTGACAAATCAGACTATGTTGGTGTAGTGTGTGCATAATTATGGGCGGGGAGGAAGGGAGATGAATGGAATGGTGTTATGAACTGAAATGCGACATTTGTTGAGAAACAATGAGTCAGTCTCATCGCTGGTTTCGCTTACTTGATAACAATTGAATATTTATTTGAAGAATGTGTATTGGCAGTAACTGAGGTGTTAACTGCTCAGTTAAGACGTCGTTTTTTTTTTTTTTTTTTTTTTTTTTTTTTTTAAACAAATCTTAAATAAATGTTAGCGAACCGCCCAGAGAAACGTGGACAAACGAGTCACAAGACAAAACGCAACGCGTTTCGACCTCTTAGGTCTTCTTCAGGTCAGACACAGACGAATAAAATGACGAAAATTCACTTAGCTTTGATCGCTTCAGATCGCTTCAGAGTTCAGCGCAAGGAAGAAGGCGTTGAATGAGAACGAGGCTGTCGGAAGGGAAATAAAGCGTGAGTCAAAGTGGTAATTATGATAATAATATTGATAGGAATACTAACAATGGTCAAAATATTGAAGAAAAAAAAAAGACACGATTACTACCAATCTTGGTGTCAGTAAGTATGGGTATGGGAGAAAGGAGAGTTGCTTCGAGGATTCTTAAACAGCAGGGTAGCCGTTGCAACGGTCCCAGAGGCGAAGGCGATGGTGGTGTGTCAATGCTAGTGGTGGTAGTCGTTTTTTTTTTTTTTCTTTTTGTTTGTTTTTTTATTTACACACATATGTATTAGATTTAATTAAAGCAAATATTTCAACCCAGCCTGTATCTGAATTTCTCTCTAAACAAAACACACAAGCACACACACACACACACACACACACACACACACACACACACACAGAGAGAGAAGAGAGAGAGAGAGAGAGAGAGAGAGAGAGAGAGGGAGAGATGGGTTGGAGAGAGAGAGAGATGAGAGAGAGAGCAGCATGGGTTGGCAATCGTTCTATTTTTCCAAGATTCCTCTCCTACGATTGGGAGAACACTGCATTGAGAAATACATTTTTTTTTTTTTTTTTTTTTTTTTTTTTTTTTTTTTTTTTTTTGAGGGGATGGTGGGGATGGGTGGGTGGATGG
>JADBJO010007109.1:92500-95000 GCA_016801955.1 Conus betulinus
CAATATCTATTGAAAGTTAAATGTATCGGATCATTTACCAGACTGACCGTATTGAATTCCTCAACCAAAGGGCCTACGTTTTCATCCCCGCTTGTTGTTTGTTGTGTTTGGTTGTTTGTTTGTTTTAATGTTGGCAAGACTACACAAACACAATGAAAGCAATTGCAGGGATATTTGATGGAAAGAGACCCAAGGACGAATCAGCTGGATACTCGTGCGGATCTGGTTTAGAGGGTGGAATCCAGGATTTTTTTATTCGCACCCTATACACTTCGAATCGCAGCATTTTACAACATGTTTGTCAGTTTCTCAGTATACAATTGTTCGATCATCGTTAAAAAGAAATCAGGGTTATAAAATGTATTCAGAACTACGAACTTTGTAAGAACTTTGTGAAGATCCGGGTTTACATCTCGGATCTAGCGAGCAAAGAACTGCTGGACTTTAAACAGGGGCCTGCTCTCTCTCTCCCGCCCGCCTTTGTCAAACTGTTGTCTGGTCAACGGTGTCACGTCACATAGATGGCCTCATTTCAAGTGGTACAGGGGAAGGGGTTGGAATGGGGGGAGGAGAGAGAGAGAGAGAGAGAGTTGGGATAGATCATCTACCAGCTTTTGTTACTGTTGTTGTCGTCGTCGTCGTCATCGTCGTTGTCGTCGTCATGTCAGTCTGGTTTATTCAAAGTTGAATGCACGTTAAACGTGGGACTGTCAATATGTTTCCACTAGCTTTTGGCCCGTCCGACGTTCCCCGAAACATGCCTACACTTCACTTTGCCACCTCCCCCTCCCCTCCTCCATTAGTCTTCCTCGTCCCCCCCCCCCTCCCCCCCCCCCCCCCCCCCCCCCCCCCCCCCCCCCCCCCCGTCGCCCACCTCCATTTTCCGATTTCAACAAAAGGAATAGCAGAACGTGGCCGAGGACGAACCCATGACGTCATACGGTGCGGATCCGGAAGTCAAGAGCAGGTCCTGCCCGGACTGTTCGACTTTGACAGAAGACTGCGCTCTCCCGTGTGCTCTTCTGGCAGTGTGTTGTCATGTTAAGAGTGATGGGCCGGGCTTCTTCTTGTTGTTGTTGTTGTTGTTGTTTTTAATTTTTAATCGTTTAATCATCCCCACCCTATACTGTCTCACTCCACTCTTAACTTTGCATGCAAGTAGTAAAAAAAAGTATGCGTTATTGTGTCAGACTGTTAGAGAGAGAGAGAGAGAGAGAGAGAGAGAGAGAGAGAGAGAGAGAGAGAGAGAGAGAGACAGACAGACAGACAGACACAGACAGACAGACAGAGAGAATACGGGTGCTTCATTATGCCAGATGTTTCGGGACCCATAGACAAAGGTAATGAGGACGAGGGAAACCCTGGAGGGGGGGGGGGGGAGACGGCAGAGAGGGAAAGAAGGACCTGCACAAACACACCACATGTCTTGAAAGGAACAGAACACACTGCACAACATCTCACCGTGTCATTGATGCTACATCAAGGCATGAGGGGAAGAACGATAACACAACAGTATCATGATCATCTGTTCACTCACAGATTATCTGTCGTGCAGTCATGGCAACAGAGTCAGACAACTGCAGACAACCCGGATGGAACCTCGGTGGACGGCTCAGCCCTGAACATGACAGGAAGGAACAGCTGTCGTTGAAGGCATGGTTCCCAAGAGAAGAGTTCCGGTGCGAAATGTGTCAGAGGAGCTGGAACTGAGTTCTTTCACGCCATCAAAGACATGTGAAGACTGACTGACCTTTTCTTTTTTCTTTTAAGGTCATTTCCTCAAAAAATATGCCATTATACCTTTGTCTTCCATGCTTGACCGTGTAGGTCTGTTCTGTCCGTGTGGGTCATTGACGTGAAAATCATCCTTTCTCCTCTGCTCGCCACGTCACGCTGGTCTCGGCCAGTAGTTGTCGCCCCTGTTTTGTTTGCTGTTCTGTGTTCACCATGTGGAAGAAGAGAGATTTGAGAGTTACGATACCTCACTGAGGTCATGATTTTGTCTGTCCAAAACTGGAAGAGTTCGAAGTAGAATGACTGCCGGTAGAAGTTAACCATGAAAATAAAGGTTGCGATACCTGAGCCATAGAGTGACAAAACAAAGCAAAACAAAACAAAACAATATCGACCAATCAACCAATCGAACAAGAAAAAAAAAAACCCACCCAACCACGCCAGTAAAATGCCTGAACCTCTCGGTGATTTGGAGAAGTTGTTTTCCTGCGGTAGTCCTGTTTTTCTATCATTCATTTATCTTCATTGTTTCTTAATTTAGATCTTCCTGTTTTGCTGAAAAATGACCGACAGGTCGAAGTCCGTTATGGTTTAATTTGAAGAAGTCTGGCCCTACTTTCGTCTGTGCTTTTTTGGTCCACCCCTAAGGCACCGTCACTGTGACGCTGTGTCTGCTTTTGCGTCATGTCAATCTGCCGGCAAAGAGGGAGGTGAGGGGGGGTGGGGGGGGGGGGGGGGGGGGGGGGGGGGGGGGAGGGGCAGTTGG
>JADBJO010007109.1:100000-102500 GCA_016801955.1 Conus betulinus
TTAAGGTTAGGCATGCATGATATGATAGTTTGATGGTGTTCTTGTTGAATATTTTGGACAATTTGTGTTCTTTTGGGAAGGATGCTGTCAGAATTTTAAAAAATTCTTTCCCTACGTTTGTTTTTACTCGTCCATCATATGGAGGGTTGTACCATGTGATTTTCCTTTTCTGCTTTTTTTTGTTTTTGTTCATGTTGTTATCTGGGTTGTATTGTAGTTGTAGCTGTAACCACTTTTTTGCAATGCCCTCTTGGTATTCTGCTGCTGTCTCTTGTTTATGCCATTGGGTATGGTTTTTAGTATAGATGGTGGGTGGGTTGTTTACTATTTATGTTTTTAGTAGATAAAGTTGCTAGGTGTGGTTTACATAGTATTAGCCATTTTTCAGTTAAACATAGGTTGCATCTTTTTGAAATGTTACTGTATGGTGATGCCCTTTTTATGATCTTCCAGGATATGTTTGTGGTTTATGTTTTTATCTTTAAGTCTTCATATGTGTTTGCTCAGTTCCGTTTGGTTTTTTTGTATTTTTCTTTATTAAATGACTGTGGTTTGCATATCTGGTTTTGAAGTGATTTTCAGTAATCCCTATATATGTTCTTTTTTTTCGTTTTTTTTTTGATGTCACAATGGCTTGGTATACAATATTGTTGTAGAGGAATTTATTGCTTAAGGGGCACTGCTCTTTTTTGGTGCAATTGCAAGATTTCCTTTCTTCATCCTTCTTTGCTGTGTCGGTTTTCATTTTGCTGGATGAATCAATTAAATTTTTGAGGTTGGGTATCCATGAATATGATAGTTTGACGGTGTAAACCACACCTAGCAACTTTAAATACTAAAAACAGAAATAGTAAACAACTGCAGGCACAAAATGAAATCGTTGTTAGTGAACACACCCCGAACAACAACCTGAAACCCCCAAAAACACGTGAAAACCACTTACACGTGAAAACAGTGACAACTGGGCCCTACACGCTGTATAACATCGGCGGTAGGCGACCCAAACATCATCCTGAAGAGAGCCACGCTCGAAACAATATTGTAGATGATTTTTAGTACTCCTTTTAATACTTGATTTGAATATAGATAGATAGATAGATAGATAGATATTTAAGGAACGCTAGAATGCAAGTAATCAGCTCTACCGATTACATTATCGTATCACAGAGTTCACGACATCCTCTGCCGGGTTCATGATCATATTGAAACGTTTAGAATGGGCCACTCCCCCTCCAGCCTGACCCGCCCCCCCCCTTTTGACACTTACCCTCGGACTACGTAATCATACTCCTCGGCGACAATGGAGTACTACTTATTGGGTAGAAGTCTACTCAGCGAAGGTCTGTCTACTTACCTCCCTTTTGAAAGGCTGAATCCAGAGAAAACGCCGTCACCAGCGTGGGGAAAGAGGCCCAGCGGATATATATCATTTTCGTCCAGGAAGCAAACGAAGCCCAGTTCTCTGGTTCGAGTCTAGTATAAGTCATGTATCCACTCTTATAGCCCACAACCACACCCCACTTTCCCCTTTGCTGTCTTTTTCCCCCTCCCCTCCCCCCCCCCCCCCCCCCCCCCCCCCCCCCCCCTCCCCCCCCCCCCCCCCCCCCCCCCCCCCCCCCGCCTTGCCCCTCTCACCTCACTGCGCTTTCCCCTTGATTTGTCATCAGTGCTGTTATCTGAGCACTACTTTTTTTTGGATAAGACGATAGATGCAAAGAAATCCGTGGTAAACTCAAACGAATAAAAGCAAAGCAAACAAACAAAAACAACGAAAAAAACCCTTTCTGACGGAAAATTCACTGTTTGTGGATAAGACGATAGACACAAGAAAGTCCCTGGCAAAATCAAATGAAATAAAAACAACAACAAAACAAAAAAAAGAACCAACGAAAACGCTGTATTAAAGCAAAAGACGCTTTGAAAGATAAACTCCAGTGTACGCAGACAGAGAAGGGAATAAGACAAACAAACAACGAAAACGCTGTTTTTAAGCAAAAGACACTTTGACAGATAAACTCCAGTATAAGCAGACAGAGAAGGGAATAAGACAAACAAACAACGAAAACGCTGTTTTAAGCAAAAGACACTTTGACAGATAAACCACAGTATAAGCAGACAGACAGGGAAAAACTGTTGTCACTGTGTTGTGATGATAACGCATTGTCCTGTGAACAGCACTGTGAACTGCAAGCAGAGACGTCTTCGGTGACGAAGAAGCTATATAACAGTTATAACGATAATAATAATAATAATAATAATAATAATAATGATAATAATAATAATAATAATAATAATAATAATAATAATAATGATAACAACAATGCTGATAATGATAATGACAATGACAATGTAGTGATGATGATGATGTAATAATACAAAAGTAATGATGTTGATGATGATGATGATGATGATGATGATATGATGACATGTAACATTCGTTTTCATACCTCTCTCTCTCTCTCTCTCTCTCTCTCTCTCTCTCTCTCTCTCTCTCTCTCTC
>JADBJO010007109.1:107500-112500 GCA_016801955.1 Conus betulinus
TCGAGCGTGGCTCTCTTCAGGATGATGTTTGGGTCGCCTACCGCCGATGTTGTATAGCGTGTAGGGCCCAGTTGTCACTGTTTTCACGTGCAAGTTGGTTTCACGTGTTTTTTTTTTTGGGGGGTTTCAGGTTGTTGTTGTAGGCGATCCAAACATCATCCTGAAGAGAGCCAGGCTCGAAACAATATTGTAGATGATTTTTAGTACTCCATTTAATACTTGATTTTAACAGACGTTACATCCCAAGGGGTCGAGCACTTTTAAAATCATATTAGGCTTTTTAGCATATTCATTACACACACACACACACACACACACACACACACACACACACACACACACACACACACACACACACACATATATATATATATATATATATATATATATATATATATATATATATATATATATATATATAAACCTGGCTTGTTATATCGGTCCACCATTGCCATAAGACGGGGTTATAAGGCTGTGCAGTGTTTCTCATCACCAAGGTGTGTAAAAACAAAATCCATTGGCAGCTCAAGGGAGCCAGCGAAGTATAGAAAGTCAAAAAACAAGACGAAAGTACTATAAGGAAATACGTTCCATTGAAACAAAATCCATAAGAGTAATAAATTTAGGGGATGGGGGTGGGGCATCTTTGAACCCATGCTTGAGAATCTATTTAAGGATACAAGGGAAGTGAAAAGGCTGTTTCATAACCAAAGCATCGTCAGTCACCATAGCGCTGACAACAGCTAAGAATTATGCAGAGCAGCTGTTACCTGGATCTCTAAAAGAGATGATGGGCCAAACAAAAATATACTTACCTTCCTTGGATCCCTAAAGAGATGCAGTCTTCCACTGATAGACCAAAAAAAAACATACCCACCTTCCTTGGATCCCTAAAGAGATGCAATCTTCCACTGACTGACCAAACAAAAAATTTACTTACCGATCATTTTCAGTTTTCCTTTCGCTTCTTAGCTGGTCATTTTTTCCGTTTGATACCGAGGACTGACTGTCAAGAACACCCGACTGTCACTGATGAGTTTCAGCTGTGGGACGAAAGTCGTCTGTGGACAGGCGGTACAAAGGGTTCTGTTTCCAAGACGGGTGTCGATGGTCCGTCCACGTATGCTGCTGGTGTGGGGTTTGACAGTGACACTGCATTGCTCTCGTTTTCATCAATCCCCGTTTTTCCTCTCTCTCTGCCAGTGTTTTTCTCCCCTACAAATTTGGTCAAATCCTCGTCTTAATACCTGGATATTTTTTTTTTGCCTGCATTTCTATGGCACCATGGTTCATTGGTTAAAACGTGCCATATTTCGGCCGTTCAGTGGAAAGTCGTTGCATATCATAGCAGACACATTAAAAACGTATTAGGCGCACTTGTTAGCTAGTATGAATACGATGTCACTGGCAAGGCTGATGTTCACCAACCAGTGGAATTGATCAAGCAGACGGTTTGCAAATTTGGACTTCCATCGCACTCTTCTTTTGGATCCTCAAGCACAAGGTCAAGAAAGATTGCCTCTCATATTGATTTCTTTTTCACCAGTTTCTTTCATTTTTGTGTGCAGTTTATAGCTTTATTTTCATTTCCTGCCATTCTCTGTTTACTGTGTGAGGACGTTCAATTCTGTATGTGTCCTCTTATTGATGACAATAACGCGGGCTCAAGGGTAATGTATTTCCAGGTGACACCAGAAATAGACCAACACAATCAGCCGATTTTCTCGGCCGAGTCCAATCCAGGAGACAAGCAGACCCTGGACAGGCAATACAAACGGTCGTTTCACTCCGGCCAGGCAATAAGAATGGCTCTGTTTTAACACAATGGTTGATAACCCCCCACATGTTGCTGGTGAAGGGGTTGATAGTTACTCTTTAACACCCTCTTCTTCATCACCATTATTTTTGTTTATTCTCCCCTTTTTTTTTTTTTTCTTCTTACAATAGTCTGGCTATTGTCCCCACGCTATAGAGGAGGAATTGTTTTTGCCTACGCTTGTTTTCCCACACCTTTTTTTTTTAAAGAAAAGAGTGCGCGCGTTTGCACACACACACACACACACACACACACACACACACACACACACACACACACACACACACACACACACACACACACACACACACTGTCTATATGTCTATCTATCTATCTATCTATCTATCTATCTATCTATCTATCTATCTATCTATCTATTCAAACAAACACATACTGAGACACACATATCCTTGGCCGAGTCCTATCTAGGAGGCAAGCAGACCCTGGACAGGCAATACAAATGGTCGTTTCACTCCGGCCAGGCAATAAGAATGGCTCTGTTTTAACACAATGGTTGATACCCCCCACATGTGGCTGGTGAAGGGGTTAATAGTTTACTCTTTAACACCCTCTTCTTCATCACCACTATTTTTTTTTTTTTTTTATTCTCCCCTTTCAATTTTTTCTTCTTACAATAGCCACGCTATTGTCCCAATGTTATAGAGGAGGAATCGTTTGCCTACGCTTGTGTTTTCCCACACTTTTTTTTTTAAAGAAAAGAGTGCGCGCGTTTGCAAACACACACACACACACACACACACACACACACACACACACACACACACACACACACACACACACACACACACACACACATGCGCGCCTACGACCACGCACACACACACACACACACACACACACACACACTTCACACACACAGACACACACACACACACACACACACACACACACACACACACACACACACACTGTCCATATGTCTATATGTCTATCTATCTAGCTAGCTATTCAAACAAACATATACTGAGACACGCATATCTTTCTTCATGAACACACACACACACACACACACACACACACACACACACACACACACACACACACACACACACATGTACATGCATGAATATATATATATATACATATACATAATTATATGTACATATCTCTCTCTCTTCTCTCTCTCTCTCTCTCTCTCTCTCTCTCTCTCTCTCTCTCTCTCTCTCTCTCTCATCGCACAATTAGTCACATTCAAAAGCCTCGACCGCAATGAAGACACCCGTGCACCAAAGAAGCCCCATGTTGGCAATACGGCTGGTTTCCAGAGGAGCCCATCGCCCGCTGCCATGCTTCCCAGGCCGCGTGGTGCCAGACTCTGCAAACCGCCCCGCTAATAAAACGGGCACCGCATCCCTTTTATCTGTCCCTCGGTTCCTCGGCCCCCATCCTCATCCCACGCACAGACTCAGACCACACAGACGGCCCCCATCCTCATCCCACTCACAGACACAGACCACACAGACGGCCCCATCCTCATTCCACTCACAGACACAGACCACACAGACGGTCCCCCTTCCTCATCCCACTCACAGACACAGACCACACAGACGGCCCCCATCCTCATCCCACGCACGCACAGACACAGACCACACAGACGGCCCCCATCCTCATCCCACTCACTGACACAGACCACACAGACGGCCCCCATCCTCATCCCACTCACAGACACAGACCACACAGACGCCCCCCCCTTCTCCTCATCCCACTCACAGACACAGACCACACAGACGGCCCCCCTTCCTCATCCCACTCACAGGCACAGACCACACAGACGGCCCCCCCCTTCCTCATCCCACTCACAGACACAGACCACACAGACGGCCCCCCTTCCTCATCCCACTCACAGACACAGACCACACAGACGGCCCCCCTTCCTCATCCCACTCACAGACACAGACCACACAGACGGGCCCCCCATCCTCATCCCACGCACAGACACAGACCACACAGCCGAGGGGAGTCGCCAGATAGGGGCAGGCGGGGGGTGAGGGTGGGGAGGGCAAAGGGGAAGGGTGTGTGTGAGGGAATGTGGTGAGAGAGAGAGAGAGAGGGAGAGGAGAGAGAGAGAGAGAGAGAGAGAGAGAGAGGGTGACAGGCAGGCAGACAAAGAGAGAGAGAGAGTGACAGACAGACAGACAGACAGACAGACAGACAGACAGAGAGCAACCGACTGACCAATAGACACAACCAGGCTGAGAGAGAGATAAGATTACGAGGATAATAGATAAGCACTGACGCGCTTTTTTTTACATCCAGTCCTCGCCCTGAGTAGGGACTACAACATGCAGTGAAATGAATAATGTGAGAAAGCAAGCAAGCAAACAAACAAGGCGGTCATGCAATCATAGTGAATCACTATGGGTTCTTCATGGCAGTATATGGCTGTGCACACACCCACGTCATCCTGAAATGAATAATCACTATGGGTTCCGGAATAGCTCAGTTGGTAGAGCGCCTGACTCGTAATCTTGGTGATCCTGGGTTGCGGGTTCGATCCTCCGCCGCCGGGGCGTTTTCGGTACAGGGGATTTTTCCCTCGGAGTTTACATTGGTTCTGACTCCATTTCCCATACAGTCCTTCGAATAGGACTCTAAACCGAGGTTCCGTGCGTGAAACGCACGCATAACATCTTGCACACACGTAAAATCACATCACCAAACATTCGGAAGAGTAGGCCAGTTTGGCCCGTTGTATGGATGACACGTTACACACATAGCATGCACCCTGAGTGAGAAACGGAAAGAATGAAGGAAGTAAGCAAAATGAGTGATCGATATTGAACGATACTGACTGGATGACACGGGGAAACGACTGAATGAAAGCGCCAGCTGGCAGCTGTTCAGTTGGCATTACCCAGGTAGGCAGCCCGTGTGATTGTAAAGCGCTTAGAGCTTGGTCTCTAGCCGAGAATAGGCGCTATATAAGTATTCATTATTATTATTATTATTATTACAATACATGGGAGCGCACACACGCCCACATCATTCTAAAATGAACAATCACTATGGGTTCTTCATTACAATTACGGGAGTGTACACACACCCAAATGGTAAAGAACAAGATTTTTTCGCCTCAATCAGAAAAGCTTGGGTTCATTTTTAGACCGGATCCCATCTTGCCACTAAAAGTTCATAAACATTTCTTTAGTCCTTTTTCTCGCCA
>JADBJO010007109.1:115000-119349 GCA_016801955.1 Conus betulinus
ATTTGGCGACAGGGCTGTTATCATGTTAAACGAGTCCCCCAGCTTCTCTTTTTTATTCACCGCCATCTGCGTCCTTTTTTCTGCCCTCCCCCCGCCCCCACCCCTTCTCCCAAACCGCCGCCATCCCCTCTCTCTCCTCTCTCTCTCTCTCTCTCCTCTCTCATCTCTCTCTCTCTCTCTCTCTCTCTCTTGCCTCTCCATCTCCGTTTCAGAACGTCAACGTCCAGTTTTTCAAGCCTAAGTTCTCTGAATTACCAGAGATGGATGACGGCTCTCTCCAGAGGGTCTGGGAATTGAATCTCGCGGCGATTTAGAGGCTGAGTGATCGTGGAAACCAAATACTAAGTGACTGGAGTTTGTTTACAACGAGGAGAATGGATTCAAGGAGATTTAGGAGGACGAGAATTGCTTTCTCTTGTTTTAATGTTTGTGGCTCACGGGACTACTGACGTGCGGCAAAAGATGACGCCAAATAATCATATGGCGCTGGTGCTGGGCATACGTAATTAGATTAGGCTCAATGTTCTGGTGATGGGGACATTGACACCAAGACTTTGGTATAATTCACCTTGAACGTGAGGACGGTGAGGTGGTAGGTTGACCCTTAGTGTCTAGAATAACGGGACAGTGGGAAGATGGTACAGAGAGGAAGAGAGAAAGAACGAGAAAGACAAGACAAAAAAGAAGAAAGACAGAAAGAAGAAAGCAAAAACAAAAGAAAGAAAAAGAAAAGAAAGAAAGAAAGGAAAGAAAGAAAGAAAGAAGAAAGCAAAACCAAAAGAAAGAAAGAAAGAAAGAAAGAACAAAAGAAAGAAAGATGGAAACAGTGAAAGAAAGAAAAAAGACGAACGAAAGAAAGGAAGAAAAAGAATGAAAGGAAGAAAAGAAAGAAATCAAAACAAAAGGAGGGAAAAAAGAAAGAACAAAAGAAAGAAAGAAAGATGGAAAGAAAGATGGAAAGAGTTGAAAGAAAGAAAAAAGAACGAACGAAAGACAGAAAGAAAAGAAGGAAGAAGTGGTAAACAGTGACGCTAATATTTGCTCCACCCGTGGTAAACCAGCTGCATGAACGTAACTCCAAACTAATGCGGCATGTGGTGCCCATTCATCATACACACATGCAGCCATGCAACATTCGAAACGCGCATCAGACCTCCCTCCCTTCCCCCAAAAGGAACTTCAACTCAACCACCATATAGCATCAGCGCTAGCGCTAGAGATTGTCTTTCGTGCAAAATCATTCTGAGACATCCACTTCTGCTGCCGACAGGGTTCCAATATAGATTGCTAAAGAACAAAAAAGCTGTAAAAGACCGAGAAAGCTCGATTTGTGTTTGATTTCTTCCGCTTTCCTTCCCCCCCCCCCCCCCCCCCCCCCCCCCCCTCTCTCTCTCTCTCTCTCTCTCTCTTCTTCTTCTTCTTTTCTTTCAGTTTCTTCTTCTTCTTCTTCCTTCTTCTTGCTGCTGCGTACATGTGTCAGTGTGACGACAGGAACATACTCGCCACCTTTATCTTTATTTTTGTTTGTTCGTTTGTTTTGTTTGTTTGTTTGTTTGTTTTCTTTGGGAGATTTCCATGTTTGTTCTGCATGCCTAGTATATCACGGTGTGCAAATTGAGAGAGTACCGCAAGCAGCACAAGTCTGGAGTCAAGCGCATGTTACTGTTTCACTATGGAAGCCAAGTGACCCCCATGTTTTATTACCTCCACAAGAAAAAAAACACATTTCACCCGCACGTATAGATTTATTTGATGATTATGCCTGTCTGTCAACACAATGATGCTTAAAAAATCAAATATTTTCCAAATCTAAATGAAACAGTGGAGAGATATAATGTGGACCAAGGACGGATCCAGTATATCTGTCTACGGATCCCATGTACGGATGCCGATCAAATGAAAGGTCCAGGATCGTTCAGCAAGATGATGCTAGATTTCTCAAACAGATTGAAGAAAAAAAAAACATAGGGACCAACGATAAACGTATCACATTTCAGAGCAACCGACGGATCCAGGACCCGTTCGACCACGGCAGCGGTCTGCGTTCTCCCCCCAGTGGTATTCTAGTTGATTGCCGTTTGTGCCTGCCAACCTCATCGAAGATTTCCTTTCATAAATAAATAAACTTTTTGTGGTAATTGGAAACGCACGCGGTGGCGGGAGATGGAGGGGTGGGAGTGAGATGGGGGAGCGGGGGTGAGGGTGTGGGTAGGGTTGAGTGTCTGAGTGTATGTTATGGGTCAGGAAGAGAAGAGGGTGGGCAGTTGAAGTGTAGATCCGCTTAGCATAAACAGAGTGCTCTAAACCTAGGCGATGTGTGCCATTCAGATCTTATCACACTGCGCCTTTTCTGTGAGGTTTCCTTTCGTTCATGGACGTCGAATCAAGGGACACCTTGACGAATGAACACAACTGTTAAAACGTTGGACGATTATGTAACACAAGAGGCGAGAGAGAATTCATATCCATCGGCAAAAAGCAACTTTACTGTTGGGAGAGTGAGGTCATGTATTTTAAGTATATCAAAACGAATCAAGGAGGGAATACATGAAGACGATGAAGAAAAGTACGGGAAAAATTTTTTTTAAAGATATTGATGTCCACATTTTTGGAAGGCATCTAGCTTCCCCCTTGGAACATACTGCCTTAGACGAGGTTTTACGATATTTAAATCACTTGTATTTACTTATATTATTTGAACAACACACACACACACACACACACACACCCACACACACACACACACACACACACACACACACACACACACATATATCTATATATATATATATATATATATATATATGGGGGGGTGGGTAGTTGGGGTGTGAGTGCGTTTCTGTGTGTGGGTGTTGGGGGAAGGTGGGATTGGTTACGGAGTCTATACTGGTGCAATGTTTAATACTGATCACTTGTGTTCACTGTCAAATTCCGATTTGTTCTCTGTTGGGGGCCTGTGCCAGCCTTCTGTAATTCACCGAGTGATCAAACAAAGGAAGAATTAAGGATTGTTTGATTTTAAGTAGTACCTAAATAAAGACGTCCCCGCGGAAGGCCGAAACGTTGGAAAGAACAAAACTTTCTTGTTTGCTTTTTCATTGTGTGGGTGGGGTGTGGGTGGCTCGCTCTCTCTCTCTCTCTCTCTCTCTCTCTCTCTCTCTTTCTCATCCTCTCTCTCTCTCTCTCTCTCCATGTGTGTGTGTGTGTGTAATGCTGAAACAATTAAGTTGTGGGGTAAAACAAGTGAAGGCTAATAATTCTTCAGCCATTATAGTAATGACTTGGCAAAAGATTTGAACTTTCAAAAGAAAAAAAAAAGAAAATTTGAAGATGAAAGAAATTGGGGTAATATATAAAAAAAATATGAGAAACCCTTCATTAGCTGTCTGAAGGAACCGTCGTAATCCTCTCTCGACGGCAGATTTATTTGTATTGCCAGCTCTTAAGCCTTCCGTCGGCTGGATCGGATTCATTCAGGGAGAACACGGCCGATCGTGTTTATGCTCTTGGTGTCAAATAGAGACACACCACAGTCCATTAATTCTGTGGTCTTCTCACCACCAAGGGTTCAAAAAAGAATCCAACAGCACCCCCAAAGCAGCCAGCGAAGGCAGTAAATGGAATAAAACGAAGGTGTGGAGAGGGGAAAAAAAAAGTTGCTGAAAAACTAAAAGCATTATGCAAGCGTATCAAATGTACAGGGACAAAGCTGTGAGCCTATGCTTGAGGATCCATTCAAGGATGCAAGGGAGATCAAAAGATATGGAACAGTCTTAGTGGTCAGCTCTGCTGTTCAATAACCCAAGTATTGTCAGTGGCTAAGAAATTGTACAGGACAACCTTTACTTGGATCTCCTAAGAGATGCAGTCTCTCACTGATTGACAAAACAATATATAATAATGAACAATTAAGTAGTGGGGAAAACAAGTGCAGGCTAACATTCTTCAGTCATTTACAGTAATGACTTGACAAAGACTTGAACTTTTAGAAGACGAAATTTTTTGAAGATGAAGAAAATGAGGGAATATATAAGAAAAAAATATGAAAAACCCTTCACAAGCTGTCTGAGGAACCATCGTAATCTCTCTCGACGGCAGATCTTTTTGTATTGCCTGCTCATATATTCTATAGATATAGGGTTATATATTAATAGAGATATCAGATAATTAATAGAAATAGATATATATCTATATCTATTATATATATATTATGAGATATAGATATAGATAGATAATAGATATATCTATATAATATTTAGATTAACAAACTTCAAGCCGATAAATGACGGAATTGACATTCATACTACTGATTCCAAACAACACATGAAACTAATGGCTGGCGTATTCTC
>JADBJO010007110.1:7500-45000 GCA_016801955.1 Conus betulinus
GTGAATGTAACGCTCATTAAACATCTCATTAGCTACTACAACAACACTGACGTGGCATCCCGTACAAAATTGAGAAAACAGCAAATTACCAACAACAACAAATTGGTTCAAACTCACCTTTCGCTGCCTGTAAACAAATGAAGGTAGCCAAATTTCCTAATGTAGCACAGACACTGACTATCCAGAAGAAAATTCTGTACAGTTCAGTTGGCATCAGCTTTGTGCATGAAGGAAGTATAGTGTGGGGAGCTGAGCACTTAAGCTTACCCGACTGCTTCGGAAGTAAGTTTTCGCAGCAGAACCTGTAATTTTGAAGCAAAGACACTTTGTAAATGATCAGATCGTGATAGCAAATTCAACGGGAAATGTTCAACTGGGTTAAATCTGATGTCCAATTCAAGCATATGTGGCATATTTTTTAAAACCCAGAGATCCAATGGATTCAATGGCAGAAAGAGAGATATTCAAATGGCTCATTTTGGGCAAGAAAATAGATAACGCTGTGGTCAGTACAATACAGGTTGTTTCTGATAAATCCATGTGCAGTAATGAGTAATGAATACTTTCTGACAATTTCTTTATTATCGTGTTTGACGTGATGCGGATTTTTTGCTAATTTTATGGTTTTCAAATTCCGTAGTTCAAGAAAATGAGACATATCAAGATGTTTTAGATCGTTGTTTGCAAGATCAATATAACGTAAATTGAACAGTTGTGTGCGTGTTATATTAGAAATTTTGCATCGAGCCAGAGTAAGACGTATAAGGTAAATGTTTGTGTTAAAAACATCCAGCGACATCCCTGATCCTGTGGCGTCCACATATCGGAGCTGTGAGAAGAGATCAACAGGAAACGTGTTTCTGCACAGGAAGGAGTGACCCTGACACAGACAACCTTCAGGACAAGTCATGTCGCACATCACTTCATCATCTCGTTGTGGACACTGGCCCCAGCCATCACACAGATGATATCCATGGAGACAAACTGTAGACGCTCGACACTTGAACCATCCAGAACATTGAACTTTCTTACAGTCTTGTTCATCCTCTCCATTAACACAGTCAGAGAATCCATTGCATCGAGTGTAGATAGGAAGACAGTACAGCCACTCAGATGTACAACGATAATGAGTGTCAGGACAAGGTTCTCCAGTTTCCATCACATGTTGTGTAAAGTAACCTGTTCCATCCAAATTAATGTGAAATCGTTGCTTCATGTTCACATCAGTGATTTGAATTAAGTGTGGGCACGGGTTGAAAATCGACTGCTGGCAACTAGCCTCATCAGAATCATCCATACAATCAGAGTACTCATTACAATTTTGACTGTGTAATATACACTGACTATTAGAACACACATAGCTTTGACAAGAAGGATGCTCACAAAATAACTCATCACTGCTGTCTAAACAGTCCTGTCTGAAGTCACACACTGACGTGTAATGTAGAAATTTGACATCATCATCGCAACTGAACACACCATGTCCAGATTCAGCATTTCTCTCAGCAGGTGATAACTGGTTATTCCGCTCATTGCTTGCATTCAGAAACACAAAGCCATCAGAAAGGTAGGAGTTTCCACAGTAACTGTCAGAGTCACAGTACAGGAAGGAGTGAATCACGTGATTGTGTGAACAAACCAATAAACTCTGCCTGGTGTCTATGAAAGATGGACCGAGTGGGCTTGGATTGGGCCATCATATCTTGAGATGGAAAAACACCAAATGTTTGTAAACTATTTTCGCACAGTGCTGCATTTCCTAAACGTTCTTCAGGGTAATATTGTGATATGCCACTGAATGACCACAGCGTTCTCCTATCCGTCCTTGAAACAGAATCCTGGTCGAATTCATGTATGATGTGATTCATATTGTAGATAACAGTTTCGTCAGACCATTTTCTGAACTTGCTATACATAAAAGGCACCATGTGCCAACCTAAACTATAACCAAATGTACTTCGAATTTGAAATAGTTTGTCAAAACCCGTAAGGATTCTTTCAGTTCCTTTCTCGTTTTCACAGAAGCCAATACATGGCCATTTTTCTCACATACATGAGAGGCATGAGCACCATAGATGCTTAACTCTGACTGGACGAGGTTGAAAAACATTTGTTAGTTGAAGCTACCATCCCCTGACAGCCAGGACTGCTGAAGGGACAGTGTTCTGTTTCGTCCCGTCCATCTTCGCACTCCGTCTTTAAATTGCACTCGAGAAAGGGATGAAATGTAGAATAGGTAGTCACTGAGCAGTTGAACAATCCACTGGGAAGTTTATAAGGGTGTCCCAGATACACAGAAAACAGCAAAAGTAAATTTGAGAAAGTTCAGGGAAATATCGTGAGTGAAGTGGATTCTGAGAGATGAGGCAATAAATAAGGAAGCTGGCGTGGAAGAATCAGCACATAAACGAGCACTGTGTTTCCGAGATATAGCATGTTTCCTATATGTCACATGTATTTTTCTTTTTATACGACAGTTCTCAAAACCATACGACTGCTGAACACTGCCCATTATGGCACAAATAGAATGCAATGTCAGTTCTGTTCTGATCAGAATATTATCATATGAACTCAGATATGGTATCATTAGATATCTAGAATTGTTTGTGATGTGTTGCATAAACGAATCATCATACTTTGTCTCTAGAATACTTGTCGCTTGAATATTGACTGCAGCTGTTGGTTTGTTCCTGATCATTATCCACATTGAATTTGCAATTGAATCGAAAAACATATCTGGAAGACTATAATAATCATATGTAAGCTCTATATCGATCTGATATGGGTTATCTAACAGCATATAAACACCTTGTATCTTCCAGTCTCTGAAGTATCCGAATCCCAAGCGTTGAACTTTAGCACGCACACGCATACCTTGTACCACCTTCACGTGCAGGTTGCAGAAATCGATGGAATTCCCACACATCCCATATACCACTCCTTGGCTTGCTGTAAACTGTTTCATATCATAGGAGTCGCAGTAAGACACATTTCTATTACAAATATTGTACCTGTATTGCTTTGTTTCATGAGAAAGAGTACACCTGAACAATAGTCACCGACCTTTGGAGATATAGTTTCGGCTTTTGTGCTGGTGGTGTGATCTGTGGTAAGCTCTACACAGAAAACAAGCCCAGCAAGGCATCAGACAGATCAGGAATACCACGAGCAGACAGCAGTGATGCTGTTTCCTGCAGTGCTTGCCTGTTCTTGGATAGCGGCCCTGTTCTGTTCAGAAGCTTTCTTCCGTCTGTTTTTTTTTTTTCTGCTACTCTTGCTTATTTACTCTGAACTGATCGGCTTTTGTTCATATGTTTTCATCTCTTCCACCTTATGCGCGCACTCTGTTTTACCGTTTAATTTTGTTGTTGTTGCTCCTCTTCCCTCTACATTACGTGTTCTTTATCCTGCTTTTGTCCACTTATTACTCCTTTAGTCTGTTTTTAATGTGCTTTTGTTTCTACTTTACTTTACACCTTTTGTTCGTAAAATGCCCTTCTTGCTTTCATAGTCAATCGTTCCATTTCTCTGCGCTCAGCGCTTCTTCCCTTTCTTACTCCATTCTGTTTTTCGGTTTGCTGTTTCCCCCTCTTTATTCTCTATTTATGTCTCTCTTTGCTCTGTTTCCGTCCTTGTTCCTTAAATCTGGTTTGCTCTGCTCCGATTTTCTTTCTTCTCTCTTCTTCATTTTCTTTCCTTTACTTTCTTGTTCGCATCTATGTTGTCCCGTCCGTTAACCTTAATTATGCTGCCCTCTGCATGGCCCTCGCTTCTGTGTTTCCCGCACTCTTCTCTGTTCCACTCCATTTCCCCAATGTTTCCCTCTCAAATGTGGGCTTTTCTCTGCCAATGTATATACAGCTGGATATCAAATAGAACTGGCTTGTTCACATTTGTTTGTAAACATGCTGATAGCAAAGACGTTATTAGAATGGTATTGACGTCTTTGTAATTGCGCATCTATATGCATGTGCACGTGCATGTATAAAACTGCTTTGCATGCTGCAGGGAAACAGTACCGGGGGTCACACACCACCTTTGTATGCACTCGGCTACAAACACAGCATGTTCACTCCATACGCATGCACTCACTATATTCATTGAAAGCAGGGACTGGGGAAACAAAGATTCCATTTTTTTTGTGTACTCTCTTTTCCAAAGCAGAACATAGGAATACACATTTTCCCGGCCAATTTTCATGTCCATTTTCCAAATAAACATTGCCAACTTTTTTTCTCTTTCTTTCTTTCTTTCCTGAATGGACGTCACTTAAACATTGCGTTTCCCTTTCTTTCCATTCACGAAGTAAATGGCTGACGACGAATTTCTTTTTCTTTTATGAAGAATCCACCAGTGGAACTCAAGATCGCAGGAATTAGGCTTTAGACCAATGGGTTGAGCGCTGAGGTCTTCTAGAAAGAACCCCCCAATCCTACCGTCAGTCTGGAAACTGTCACTTTTATTGATTAAAAACAGAATAAGACACTATACAACAAAACTTGGTTACACATCATACTCACAATTTCGTAGCATTCCGTTTCCAGCACATTTTTACTTATAGTTGGGGATACAGAGTAAATCTTTACAAAAAAAAATAATAATATAGTCTCAAACACGATTTGTATTTTATTCATAAACCAATTACGCCTTTTCATAAAATGCTTCTTATGACATTTACTTTTTTTTATTAATAAAATCCAATGTTCGATAATTAATTTTTTCATTCACTTCTAGATTATTTTATTTTTCTCTATTAAAATTGTGTGTATTGTTCCCCAGCCTGTCAGAAATAAACGCTATGCAAAATACATGGCAGATCTGTTTGCAGCTGCATCTATCACTACCCACTGGTCATCAGGAAAGCAAGCTAACTTTCCTCTTCAACCCAAAGGTTGGAAAATACTACTCAGCCCGACTTGACTTCTTGACTAAAGTCAAGATTCCACCTAAACCTCATGTACTACAGTTTGTCACCTCGTGATCTGCCATGGAGGTCGGGAACACACCCGTCCTACATACAAGTGAGTTCCTCTTACCCAACACGTGCCTCTGTGCCCTATAGAATCAACAGTAAGGAAAAGTTAGAAATTCAAGCACCAATCTAGCATGGTCTGTCAAAACGAAAACAACCATGCTTTAAGGATACTGTGGCCACACGTCTATATTTTACAATCTTTCTTTTTTTTAAAAATATCTGCAACTCTACTCATCAACATGAAAAATTCACTTATGTTCCATATCCAATCCATTCATACGATAGTCTATATAACCATGACAATACATATAACATCCCTTGTCATGACAACTGTTTCTGTAAGCTGTTACGCTGAAAGTGTCGCTGGAATTCTTAAAAACCTTTTCTTACGGCCGAGAATTATCTTAAGTGAATCAAAAGTTATCTCGCGCATCTTTGGAAGACACGTCAATCTGGCAGACACAGCACATATATAACAACACACCGAACACAGCTGTGTAAGCCTATCTCTTCTTCCACCCGTAGAACTGAGCAATGTGAGGGCTCTGGTCTTGGTTGCAATCCGAAAAAAATGTCTGCCATTGGGTAAACTGTCAAATCTGTGGCATAAATGACTTTGTTTTCTTACAAGCTGTTATGGAAGGAGAGATGCTAATTTCTGGTTAATTTTCAAGCAAAGGAGAGTTTACTTGTTATTTGTTACAAATGATCATGTAATTTGTAAAATATATGCGTGAATTATAGGTGAGGAGTGTATTTTTGATATCCCTATTGTGTTGATGAATAAACTGTGTTTTATGTCATGTCATACCACGTTTAAGATTAAATAACCTGATAAAACCCATTAGTTGAACAAACTAAGTCGCGTTACTGTGAAGGAACGAATTTTTTTTTTCATTTGCTTTCAATCTGTAGAGCATGTGAAAAGACAGAAGCAATTATCGCATTTCATTGAAACAGCCCGGTTTTCCAGTTGACAAATCTTACCATTCATCCCCACATACTCAAAAACCACGCAGCAAAGATCCTCATTTCCTTCCGACAGCTGGAAATTCAGTGCCCGCAGTAAGTGTTCTGAACTTTGAGTGAGTTTCGTCATCAGCGCACGTCACTCTCTCCCTGACCGGGTCGCTTGCAGGGCAGTGTTTATAAATAAAATGGATAACGGACCCCCTGGCACCTAGTGAAGACAGTGGAGTGGACATGAATGATGAAAACTTGCCATTATTTTGTACTCGTTTTGGAACAAATTCTAGAACATCTCGAAAAGAATCACCTTTTGAATCCTCATCAATCTGCGTACAGACAAGGCCATAGTTGTGAGACAGCACTCCTCCGTATAGTCAATGACCTCCTCTGCGGGCTTGACGATGGGAGTGTTTCCTTATTAGCGATGTTAGACCTCTCCGCAGCATTTGACACGATCGATCATAATATTTTGTTCTCACGGCTTCAAACTTCCTTTGGATTCAAAGACACAGCTCTCGACTGGATTATCTCTTACTTGACTGGACGGACTCAGACAGTGTGTGTACAGGGCAGATATTCAGACAGTTCTCCTCTTAGGTACGGTGTGTCTCAGGGTTCTGTACTGGGGCCAGTCCTTTTTGTGCTGTATGCTAGTCCTGTGTCTGACGTCATCAGTGGTCACGCATGTCGCATGGAGAGCTTGCTGACGATACTCAGCTTCATCAGTCGGCTTCCATTGCAGAAAATAACTCACTGATTTCTCGGACGCGGGGCTGCATCGCAGACCTGAAGGACTGGATGACAACCAACAAACTACAAATAAACGACGACAAGACGGAACTCATGTTCGTGACAAAACAGCCTAACCATCTTTCTCTGCCTTCAGCTGTCACTATCAATGACTGTACTGTCTCTGTCTTCACCTTTGTCCAGTCTAGGGGTCATTCTTGACCAATCACTCTCCTTTGAGAAACAGGTTTCAAATATCTGCAAGATTGCTAATTTAGAACTAAGAAGAATCAGCTCCGTACGTCACCTTCTCTCTACAGATGCTACAAAAAACTCATTTTGTCTTATCTAGAATAGATTACTGCAACTCACTTTTCACCGGCCTTCCAAAATGCCTGATAGAAAGATTACAGCGAATCAAAATCATGCAGCCCGAGTCGTCTGTACAGCAGGAAAATATGATCACTTTTCGCCTCTACTTTACTCTCTTCACTGGCTATCTGTCTCAAAACAGTATCTCGTACAAAATCGCAACTCTCACTTTCTCTGCTCTCTTTTAAAAATGGACCTTCTTATCTCTCAGATCTCCCTAAAATCTACACCCCCTCTCGACGACTACGCTCCTGTGCTGACGACCGCCCTCTACGAATGACTCGCCTCAGGACCACTACTGGCGAAAGACGTTTCTCTTTTCAAGCTCCAGCGACGTGGAACACAGACTGCCAGACTCTCTCAGACATTCAGATTCTATCTCTTCTTTCAAGTCTAAACTTAAAACTCATCTATTTTCTCATATAATCAATGTCAATGCTCGGGGGGGGGGGGGGGGGGGGGGGGGGGTACATCTTAACTCATAGCCGTCTGGGCTTTTTCAAATGTAGTGTATGTGTATGTTCTCTATTATATGTATTTGTTGTATGATTGAACGTTATAGGATTTAGTTTTTGTAGTGATACTTGAAAATAAGTGAATGTCATACTCGTAGGATTAGGATTTGTTAGTTATTGTAGCATAGTATTAATTGTTTTGTAGTTGGGTGTGTAGGTGTACTATTGTCTATGAGAAGGGTGAATGTCGTATGATTTTGTAAAGCGCTTAGAGAAATTCGTTTGATTAAGCGCTATGTAAGAAACCATTATTATTATTATCATATTATTATTATTATTATTATTATAACTACTACTATTACTCGGTCAAGACTGCTTCAGTGTGCATTATGCACATGTTACCTATGTGTGGCTTGTGACCGTTCCCTTTTATGGACTTGTGTATGAACAAAATGTTTCATTTGTGAATACTTTTGTCGCATAGAATTGTAAGAAATGGTACGGTTTTGGTTCAGTATCTGTTTTCGTAGTAAAAGACATATTCTCTTCAAGCCAGCAAATAAAACTTAAAATCATTGATAGTGTAGGACAATATATTATGAATACACTGTGACAGTTCTAGGATGTCAACAGCAGAACGGCGCTGAGATACATGAGATGTATTACTGCTCTGCATTTGTTTGCGTGCTTCCACACATTGTGTTAAAACCCCAAACCTACCTGTTTTGCACCTGTGTCACCACTGATGTCATCTGATAATGTCCAATGGCCACTGAGAACTTCTCACTTCAATTCTTTACACATCAGTTTGTGACATTCTCAGTGTTCCATGATGCCCCGTGTTGTCGTTGGTCTCTGAAAAAGTACCCTGTTTAGCACTTATTTGCTTTTCACTAAATCGAGACATGAACGTACAAAAAAAAATCTAGAAATAAGGGGAAGTAATGGTTTATGCAAACAACAGGAACGAAAGAGTTAATGTGGATATAAAAAAGAAAGCTTCCAACATTTAGGCTACAGACTGAGTGCAAAAAAATAGCTTCATCCATCACAAAATTGTAACTTTTTTTTTGCAGTAACTTGGTCTTATAACCACTGCCAATATCACAATAAGTTATAATGCTCTAGGGACTCAAATGATTATGTAATATGAATGTTAGTGACGTCATAGTCCTAACAATATGAATTGCCATACATACATTGCAAACTCATCATGCAGCAGCTCATTTTGAAGCTCTGTAAAAAGAAATTTTGAAAAAAGATCCATGCATACTTGTGGTTTTGTGTACAAAACAGAAATAAATGAAATAATGTCAAGACATTCCTATAATAGACACAATCGTAGCGTTAAATGTTGGTGGTTCACACGAACAAGAGAAAGGTCACTTTAGCTGTCAATGAGTTTTCATTTGTCACTGCTTAGTCAAAGCACGCCAGAGGGCAATTGAGACAGCTAACACCATGGAAGTCACACATCCAGAAGAACACACAAGATCGTGACTTTTGCAGCTGCACCGCTTACTGTCACAGTTTTCTTTACAGCTGCACTGGATGACCTTCAATAGTTTACCTGCTGCGGATGGCAAATTAGTCATCTGGGGTACAAAAGTCTACTCTCACTGTTCCAATCCCATTCAGTGGGCAGCATGATGTCAATCTCGATTATTTGCTGAACTTGGGGGTACACTCTTTGGCTGTGAAATTTGGTCGCAGCTGAAGTTGGTGGTAATGAATGCATCTGAATGTATATATTTCCAGTGGTAACTTTCAAGAAGAACAGTCGGTGTCGCAAACAGTCAAGAGTCCCTTCAGAACAACTATTACACAGAGCACCAGCGCTTTTTCACCTATTTCTGAAATTTCCTCCTGGGTTTTTCGTTCAGGACATGTGCCAGTCAAACTTTTAACTTCATCATTCTTCAGCATCATTTGCAAGCGCGGTTCCTTTCCTAATTCCAGATTTTCTGGAGGTTTTCTTACATCCAGTTAGAACATGGTGAGAAAGCAGCAAATGCCGATTTTTGTCCAAGCTTATGGATCAGAACTTGACATTCCAGCACCTAGTTTATCATGCTTGTCTGAATAAAAGAAAATGCATGAGCAAATATATTTGCATGATGTGCCAACAAAACTAGAACCCCAGTGTCCTCTAATAACAGCAGTTGTGCACGCACTCTGATAGTCTGGCCTTTCGTAATAACTGCGTCACTTCTGGCATGTGTTACCGTGCAGAATGATTCCAGAGCCGACCCAAGGGCATGAATGAAGCGCTGCTTGTTTTTAACATTGCAAAGAAACTGTTCTTTAGAGGACTGGAGCATATCTAATGTAAAGTGCACAGCCTGCCCTCTCATCCCTTTCCCTTGCCTGAGATGGGTGATGTCCTAGGTGCTTGCCCTTGACATGTGGCGGTCGAATATGACAACTGCGTTTGGATAGCTGTTTATGACGAAGCAGACTATGTTTCGATGATATATCGAAATGTAGTTCCACGTCGCCAAGGAATAGTCTGAAGTGCCAAACCTCCATCAACAACAAACTAGGATGACATCACCTGAGGCTTGGTTTCAGAGTTTCTCGACAGTCTTCCAGAGTTCTTCAGCAACTGCTGCTTTGTTTGGCTGCAGAAATACATCAGCAAGTTAAAAAAAAAATGACGGAAATCTGCAAAGTTCATGGCGGGAAAACTTCTGATTTCTCTTGGTATATACTATTGGCAGCTGTAACTAAGTGCTGAAAGAGAAGTTGAAGGTCAACAAGAACAGCTGTCTCATCTATTCTGATGGACGTTTGGCATTTATTGTCACTGCCTTCTCTCTTTTTAGTGACACCTCTGAAGACTTCCATGGACTTCAGTATGTGGAGTCCACTTTTCATGGCATTAACAACATTCACAGACGCCTCTGCAACAACACCATAAACAATGTTTCTCAAGCTGAAATCTTCAATGAATGGATTATGCTGCTCAAAAAAGTGATGTAAAAATCATCATGTCCTGGGTGTCTTTTACTTTTCTAGAGAAACACCTGACAGGCGCATAGTACGGGTCGCTTTTTGCATGGCACTGTTGATCTCTGCACATGCTGCATGGAGAGAACCTATGTGGCCCGCTGTGACTCACCCATCCCTCTTCTCCCTGTCAAGCCTCCTGCCGACTTGATATTGTGCATCAAAACCTGCTTAACACCAAGGTCAGAAGAAAGGCTTTTTGTTGCTTCTTCTTCGAACAACATGATATCCATTAAGAAAGCTATTGTAGACATCGGGGTGGGAGACAGGAAGTTGATCTATCATCTGGACTATGGATTGTGTTCTGCAGCTAGGTATGGAAGCAGGTCCAGAACAGCTCCATGTTCTGTCTGCTTTGATGAACTTTTTCAGAATTTCAATAATGAACATATCACAAAGTGCTTGACCTGCTTTCCATTGTGATCCTGTGATTTTCCAACTTCTTGATAGTCTTAGGAACAAATTATGTGTTTCCAAGCTCTTTTATGGACAAATTTCTCTTCAGGACCTGTTTGTACATATTAAATACTTCTAGAAAATCAGAATCTATACTGTCTGATGCTGCATCAATGTCGTCTGTGAGACTAGACTTTACAGCAGTAGTGACTTCATGGAAAACACCTTCCATGGAGACTTGAACCAGTTCCAGTATGATCTCAGGTCTGTAGGACTCATAAGACTCGCTTAGCTGTTCTTGTGTGTTGACAACACTTTGTAACAGAGCTAGACTAGAAACTGCACCAGTTGTCTCTTGTACACTGGAGACTTGATCGCATGATCTATCTTGTTCCACTCTGACTTCAGGTCGTGGTATTGGTACGTGGACAGCTTAAGATGCCAGCAAAATGTTCAATCTGCATCAATCAACAAATGTTCTTTCACAGCATGCATGACAGCTTTTTTCCTTGTAACATGGCACTGGGCTGCATTTGGGGCACAAACAACAGAAAGGGTTCGTAAAGACCCGTGTCTTCCATGAGATTTCCTCCACAGGAAAGAAAACTCATCTCCATGTGGAAAAGGCCAAGCCAGAGGACAATGCTATGCAGGTCACTTGGGTCAGGTTAATTCATGATGATACCCAGTGCCTTCCACCAAAGTGGCTGGTCCAACGTCCCAATGGGAGTTTTGTCGTAGCGCCTTGCTTCAATCCAGATGAATAGTGGAGTTGAGTACATACAAGTCCCATCACTTGGATTGATATGAATCATGGGCAAGAAGAAAACGAACGATGTCTTTCCTGGAATGTCTCCAGCATGCACAGTTTGCATCACTGCAGACCAGGATGGTCTGTGAGGAAATAACAGGACTTCCATTTCCTTTGTTGGGTTTACATTAACGTTGTCTTCAACTCCTCGAATATCATATTCAGCATGTCATAACTCTCTTCTTTGTAGTGCCTTACACCAATTCTTGCCTTTTTGACGACCACTTCCACTCTGACTTCAGTTTTCCTTGCTACAGGTGCTCTGTCTTGTAGTGCAGGTGTAATGACTGCCATCACGCCTGTTCCATAAATGGTATTCATTCCATTTAAAGTTGCTGCTTTATGGTCTACATTGTTAGCCATGCACTGTATGAAATGACTGTCATCTGCTGGAAGTTTCAGCACCTGAGTTCTTTGTATGATGAACAGAATCCAAGAGAATAGAGAAGATCCACTAGGAGCTGCAACTCAAAATTGTGGTGCACTTGCACTCCCTATTAAATCTGCGGTGGTGTAATCAGTAAGCGTGACCTTGATGCTAGCATGATTGCCTCACCAAAGAATGCAATTTTGAAATCATAAATTTTTCCACTATAATTAGTTCTGAGAAGTAGCTGAGGTCTAAGTATGCTGAAACAGAGACAACATTATCTGGCGATGGATATGTTTCTGTGGATGTAGAAATATTCTTTGTATTACTTTTGATGAGAGTTCAGCAGCTGCTTTTGTCACTGCCATCTTTTGGGTTTCCTCATTACCAGAATCAAGCTCAGAATAGAAAGCATAGAAAATTGAACGAGCAGTTTTTCTGAATGTGGCAACATTTGGTTTGCGATCAACTTCTGCGATGATCAGTTCTTCCCCAAACTGTGTAACCAGTTCCTCCTTCATCTTGGTGAAAAGATTAAATCATTTCCATTCTTCCTCTTGCCTTTCACCGATGTTTATGATATATTCCATGATTAATGTCGATGGAAATTATGTTACCGACAAGGACAAAATGACGTTCTGAAATGGTGATGAGAAAAATCATAATCATGATCAACAGCGCTGCTACTGGTGCGAACAGGGAAACTATATTATTCCATTTTAGAAACTTTTGACAGTTTTCCTGAACCATGCTTTCAGTGACGTGATAGATGAACTATTGCTTGACGCAAAGTCACCGCCTCTGCTGACAATACGGCGTGTTTGACACGAAAAAAAAAAGACGTAAATGAGAAGAAATCCTTTTGGAACAAAGTCATTAGGCCTATGTCGTATACAGCACGCCTTTGCTTCTTCAGGTTCTTCTTTTTTCCCGACGGCAGCAGCAGTAATAAAAGTGCAGGATAGCAGACGAACTTTTTTCTTGAGTGCTGATCGCAGTGTTTTCTTCTAGAATTATAAACAGACCAATAAAAGAATACTCTGTGGTTTGTGCTTAATGTTCTGGGTCAAAGTCAAAGCTGAGCAAGAAAGAAAACGAGAGTGAAAGGATTTACACAGTGATGCCTCAAGGTCACACAGCACACGGGTTAAGCAGCTGGGCAGTGCCGCTTGAAAGCAAAGTTTGCAGGTGGTACGCCTTTCGCGTCAAAAGTGTGAAACCGCCGATCGATAACGTTTATAAAAATTAATCACAAATCGTTTAGGCATTGTAACACTTACAACTCTCACAACATCTCTATATTGTCATGTTCTTCCGCTGTATGGAAAACCATTTCTTTTGCAATTAGTGGTGTTTTGTTTTAGATTGTAGACTAATTCGATACCAGCTGACATCGAAAAGAACTAACCCTCTGATTCTCTTTCAATAACAAGAAATGTATCAGAGCCTCAATATGGTCCGTGTGTAAGTCTTTTTTTTTTTTTTTTTTTTTTTTGAAGTCGGAAATACTTTACTTCTGAGGCCACCGGCCGTATACAAGGGGGCACACACATGCGGGAAAAGGGGAGTTATGAACCGAAAAAGAAACAGAATCCATTGCAAAGATACAGAAAAACAACCTCCTCCAGGCAATTAATACATTTTGGCGAGAAACAGTACAATCTTTGTCTACTACACTGACAGAATAATAGCTTTATAGACAACATTCCAGCCCAGCAATGTAAACAAATGTAACCATCACTTCATGAATAACATGTATATGTTTTTATGGCATCATGCAAAAAGAACAACAAACACATGACTCTACATGGTGAAAAGGACTAGCTGTTGGCTAACATACGTTCTTCTCTATGCTTTAATGAAAAAAAAATATACATCACCACATCTCTGAGTACTTGGGTATTTTCATTACTCAATAAGAATGTACACAGTCCTTCGTTTGAAGAGTTTGACATAAAGATATTTAGCTACGTACTTTTCTCTAACTTCTTTATATTCCGCACAGTAAAATAGAAAATGTATTTCAGTTTCAATATTATCACAAAATGGACATTTAATTGAAATATTTAAGCCAAAACGTTTATTGATCTGCAATTCATTGATACCAAGCCTAAATTTTGTAAACGCTGTTTAAATTTGTTTATCGTTATGACTGAAAGATATTGTTCACACACTAAAGATGATTTGAAGTTTCTATAAAATTTAAATCTATCACTTTCATTTATTTTAGCTACCCACTCTTGTTGAAAACAGTCTATCATTCTCTGTCTGAATATTTTTAAAAACTGTCTTTCGTTTTCATTTAACCTCCATTTAACCAAACCTCTGAAAAAAAAAAAACCATATCGATCAAGGCATGATTTTATTGAAATAGACCAGTTAAGATATTGTGAATGTCTTCCGCTGTTAGAACGGGACACTGAGTTATACTGCATGACGAGGGCTTGATACGGTAAACAACGAAGAGTCATCTTTTGTACTAAAAATCAATAACGCAGACTACTGATGGTGCTATCTATGTATAGAGGATATCTTCCTGTCTCGCCATATGCCATTGTGTTTGGGGTTCTACGGTTCACATTCAAAAGTTTTTTTTTTACAAGCGAAGAGATGTACAGATTCTATTATTTTAAATTGTGTTGTCCCCCATATTTCAGAAGCGTATAACAGCATAGGTTTGACTTGTGCATCGAAAAGCTAAAAAAAAAAACAACGTAACATTCATACCTTCAAAGTGGAGAGAGAGAGAGAGAGAGAGAGAGAGAGAGAGAGAGAGAGAGAGAGAGAGAGAGGCGATCATTAGTTGACTCATTGATACACAAATGTGTGTTATCTTGGGTGGGAGATTGACTGACCCAATCTCGAATATTCTGAGGAACACAACAAATGGCAAACAAATTTAGCACGAAATAAAGTGCTGGAATGTTACGACTCAGCATGGCCGAGAAAGTTCTTTAACCCAAATGTTAACAAATCACGTTGTTGGTGGCCAAACCGGGAAAAAAAAAACAACGGCACACACACACACACACACACACACACACACACACACACACACGCGCGCGCGCGCGCGCGCGCGCATTAGGCGAAACTCAAACGAAATCAGTTCTTATAACAAATAGACCTGTTTAAGACCCTTTCCAAAAATACAGTCCTCGTGTTAATGAGGGTTTTTTTATGTGTGTTTTAGTTATCTTTTCTTTCAGTTTTTCCAATAAAGAAGAGAGAGAGAGAGAGAGAGAGAGAGAGAGAGAGAGAGAGAGAGAGAGAGAGAGAGAGACTGACAGTCAAAATGTTACGAATCGTCCCACCAATTGGCTATTCCCCAATCAGGCCAGCCTTATAGCGAAACGAAACGGTCCATAAGGAAGGCATGAAGAAAGTCCAAAGGCGTGACAATAGGCATGAGCTGTAATATTGCGTTAGATGAGCAGGTGGTTAACAAATATGGTACATAGTAGAAAGCTGTATAATTATACCAAAATGAACACAAATTTTGTTGATTTCCCTTTTCTTCGTTCCCTCCCCATCCCGCACATCCACCCCCCCCCCCCCCCCCCCCCCACATACACACGCACGCCCGAACACGCTACCCCCGCAGTTACGGATATTATACCCAAAGCCGTCCTGCAGAGAGGAATGAAAACGAAAGTCGCGGACGACGCCCGATGAGAGCGAACTAAATCCGAGAGAGGGAAAGAGGGGGAAAAGAGGCGAGCCGCGGAGGGGGGGAGGGGGCGGGGCGGGGCGGAGCGGGAGAGGGGCGGCGGCAGTTCACTTGTCCCGCAAGTTAAGTTCTCCGCGTAAAAAATCCACAAGGGAGACGATAGGAAATCCGAAAAGTGAGACGGTAACTGTGCGCGCGCGCCACCGTGCCCGAATCACCAACACATCACAATCACCAACGTTTCTATTTACAGAAAAATCAGCAAATGTGTAATCTAGTATATGTCTGGGTTCATAATATGAGTTTAACGATACCTTATCTTTATCTGTATTTTTTCTCACTCTGATAGGTTCTGTATTTTGTTTATATGTTTGTTTGTTTGCGAAGTAAATTTGTAACGGGTTGAACAATATTCTGTTAGTTTCTGTATGTTGCGTATATTCAGTTCACGTTTAAAAATATACTGTAGAGGCAACGCAGAGATTCTGTCTTTTTGTAAATACTAATGCACATTTTACTAATCAAAATGATATGATTTATATATTGGTGTATTTTTTTTGCAATGCAGAGAGATTGTGACGCCAAACAGTACGTCAGTCACAGATAATTTCAACTTAATGTTTGTTTTTAGATAAATCTTCTTTTCTATAAACCTCCAGAAGCTGCGTACTATTGGGCACTCATAAAAAAATGCTCCATGTAATCAACAGTATCACACAACAGTAAGAACACTTGTTATTTTCTTTTACTTTCATTTTATGAAGAACATTATTAGTAGGGTAGATATTATGAAGTATCTTCCAGTGTATTACTCTTAATCTTGTTTCTTTTGTTACCTCTCTTGCTCTACACCACGATGTTTCATACAGATGAAATCCAAGTTTTCTGCGCCAAAAATAAAAGGCACATGGAATTTCTGGTTCTTTTTTTTGTTTGTAATAATTTCTATTATTATTTTAGGCTTTGTATTATATTGGCTTGCATCACATTTCGTGGTGTCTTGTTCTTCTACCCCAGTCACAATCCACTGAAACCAGTGTTTAGGGATAGAGTTAACAAGAATGTTATATTCTAACATTGTATTTGCCCTGTTTTGCTCAATCAGTACAAGTATTTCTTCTAAGGAAAGTATTCTCTTTTCAGTGCGGTGGATTATGTGTTTGACTTGATCAATACCTTTCCTTTGCCATCTCTCAAAAAAAGTGTGTTTATTTTTGTAATTTATCAATGAGTTGTTGAATAACAATTCATTCAGGAAATTGGTGCGGCTTATTTCTTCTGCCTTTTTAATGTGTTTATTGTCTAGGTAGGTGGTTATGATTTCCTTCCAAAGTTCATTATCAATCTGTCCAATCCTTTAACCGAATTAGATTTAGTGTTGATAAGAAAAATGTTGTTATGTTTAGCGTTTATCTAGATGCCACCTCGGTATTATCGTCCAGTTTTGTTGATCTGTGGCATCAAAAAGTTTTCCGACCCATTGTAAATGCAGATGTTTTTGAAATGTTACCATGTTTATCATGCTAAGGCCACCCTCTTCATGTTCAGCCTCCATGATTTTTCTCTCTTTACTTTTTCAAACGCTTTTCTATTGCTAATTTTTTTTTCTGCCATAAAAATGTATATAGATAAGAGTTTATCTTACCCAAAATTTTGTTGGGAAGACCAACTGATTGCATCACGTAGACGAATTGGCTAATTATAAACGTCTTTATTACGATATTTTTCCTTGAATAGACAGATCTCTCTTTTACTCCAGTTTTATTGTTTTTTGCATACGATCTATTCTGGATAACCAGTTCTCTTCTATATTTTTTGCCATCTTGTTTGACTCAAAATAAATACCTAATATTTTAATTTTTATTAACTATGGAAACTGGCACATTACATTCTTCGTTTTGTCTACCTATCTGAAGGGCTTTTGTCTTATGAACGTTCAGTTTCAAGCCTGAAAATCTTTCAAACCAGTTTATATTATTCCAACGATTTATTAATGTCTTTCTTTTTTTTTTAAAAATAGGGTTGTATCATCAGCCATTTTTTTATTTTCAAACAAGAAGCAGCTCTTTCTGCAGAGTGTGGTAGTCTGATACCTTCAATAGAACTATTTATCACTTTAATGGCTAGTACTTCAACAGCTAATACAAATGCAAGGGGTGAAAACGGACATCCTTGTCTGATACCACATAACACGGCGAAAGGTTCTGAAAGCCATCCTCCATGGTTGATACTACTTGAGGTATTGTTGTTGAGTACATAAATCCATCTTTGGAACTCAGCTCCGAAGCCAAAGATATCGAAAACGTGCTTCATAAATGTTTTTGAAATCGAGTCAAAGGCTTTGAAATAGTCGACTGCCAGCAGATATCCGTCTTTATTTGTTTTATTAAGATAGTTTATCGCATCGTCTATTGATCTTATTACTGTAGCAATGTTTTTCTACCCTTAATAAAACCCACCTGGTCGTCGTTTATCAATTTGTGTATAACTTTACCGAGTCTTTCTGCCATTACTTTAGCTAGTATTTTGTAATCAGAATTAGTCAGTGTTATTGGTCTCCAGTTGTGTATTTGGTCTCTCTGTCTAAATCCTTGCCTTTGTGTAACAGCGTAATTATTCCTTGCTTTTGTGTATAAGAGAGTTCTCCTGTAAAGAATGATTCTGCATAAGATTCTGTTATCACTTTAGACAGTTTACCAAAAAAATTTTTTAAAAATTCGATGGTAATGCCAACACTGCCAGGCGCAGAGCCATTTCTTAATTCATTCAGGACGTACGTTGTTTCCTCAATCGAGATCATTCCTTCGCATAGGTCAGCTTCGTATTTTTCTAATCGTGGGTATGTTACGTTTTCTAAAAACTGGTTAGCTGCCTCTTTAACATTGTCTACAGTTGTGGATTGATTATAGAGGATTGAGTAGAATGACAACTGTTCTTTCAGTATGTCATTTTGGTCAGTTATTGTTTCACCCGTATCTTTGCGTAGTCTTGTAATAATTTTTCTCATTCCTCTCGATTTTTCTAGATTACAAAAGTATTTTTGAGTTCCGTTCACCATCTTCGACCCATTTTGTTCTTGATCGAACTTGTGCACCCTTAGCTTTGTCCATGTGCATTATTTCAAACTGCTGTTTAAGTTGAGAAAGTCGGGCGCAAGCTTCTTTGTTGTCAGTGTTATGAACTAGAATATTCTCTGTTTCTTTTAGCTGCATTTGTATCCTTTGAAACTCAATTTTTTTTTTACAAGACAGATCTTTCCCATACTCATTACAAAAGTTTCTGATTTCCATCTTACATAATTCCCATTTGTCTATGTTTGAAATGTTTTCATTAGAGTACTTATCTAGTAGATCGTCGAGTAGGTTGTTCATTTTTTGTAAGAAATCAGGGTTTTTTTAAGTAACTGTTGTTGAATTTCCAGTATCCTGGACCGCGCTGAAATTCACTGCTATTAAACTCACAAACTATTGCTCTATGATCGGAGTTAGGAACCGTCAGTAATTCTGAAGAAAAACAGAATTGCAACATTCCCTCCGAGGCGAAACAATAATCCAGGGCGTCGCGCTATAAATGGACTGTTTCTATGCCAGCTGTATTCTTTTTCATCCTTATGAAATGAACGCCATGTGTCGATTAATTCCAATGAATTCGTAATCTTATTGAATTGGCTCACTTCGGCGTCACGGTGAGGTTGCCCTGATATAATGTCTAACTGGTTATTGAGTACACAATTAAAGTCCCCCACTAAAACTAAGTTTTGCGGGGAGAATTCATTGCATTTTTCTTGTACATCCTTGAAAAAGGCTATTTTGTCTCCTGCGTTGTTTGGAGCGTATGTATTTACAAGAATGAAATCATAATTTTCGTTTTTGACAGATATAGCTAAGATTCTGTTTTGTGACAGTTTCAAACTATTTTTCCATAGAAATTTTTTGAGACCAGAATAATCTCGCCTTTACTCCTATTGGTACCTTCATTGTAGTAAATCTCCCCTCCCCATTGTTTTTCCAAGATAGGTAAGTCGTTCCGCGTTAAATGAGCTTCTTGTAAGCACACTAAATCAAAACGTTTGCTTTTCAGATAATGAAATACTGATAATCTTTTAAGATTTTTTTTTTAATCTTCTAATATTCAGAGTAACAATACGCATTTTATCCAGACCAATACAGGAAATATATGTTGAAATTTTTTATATGAAAACCAGATAAGACAAAAAAAACCAGAATTCACATTCTTGAATCACAGTCCGTAAATCGATTCATGGTCAACAACAGGTCGCCTGCGGAGCGATAGACAATCAGCCTTATACCTCTCTTTCCTCACGGTCGGATCCAAGGGGAGGAGGGGAGTCAGACCGATCGAACTCAAATCTGGGCTGCTTGCTCCCTGATGTCCTCGGACTGTTGTGTCCCTCCGGCGTTTGGGGCTTTCTGACCGGTATGTCGTGAGGAACTGCCAAGCTGCATAGAGGAGTGGATGGTCGTCTGCCGTGAATTCGGCCGTCCTCTTGTTTCTTTATCTTTCTTTTTTTTTCTTTGTGAATTTCTATCCTCTCTTTGTCGTTCCCACTCTATCACATCCATTTTCACTCTGTTCACTCTCACTGTCATTTTTTCTATCACACTCTCCCTTCATACCAGTTTCATCCTCTCGGTCCTTTCTTGCCGGACCAGCAACTGAAAGCTCACACTGTGAATCTCCACGTTTGTGTCCTGGTTTTTGACAAGCTCTGCACACGATGTCATTCGTACAGTCGGTGACATGGTGACCTTGTTCCAAACACTTGGAGCATGTAATTACCTTTTTCACATGTTTGTGCTCCTTGTGGTAGATTTTAGCGTTGAAAGTGCTAATTTTTTCATCATTTTTTTTTCCAAGGGCGTAGTGGGGACGGTTATGAATACAAATCTTCTTCCGGTGAGGAAACGTGTGAGTTTGAGTTTACCGTCGACGTCTCTGGCTCTTTCAGTTTTTATTTGAGAGAGCGCATTTCACACCCTGCTTTTGTTAAAGCGTGCTCTATCTCTGAGTCTGCCATGGAAATAGGCACATTGTCTATCCAGACTTTCGTGGAAGGTTTCTCCTCCCAGTTTCGCTCCTCAGAATAAAGGGATTTGTGTTTTTCACTTGGAGTAGGACACCTCTCACCTTTATTCCTTGAACTAGGAGCTGTGATCTGGGCGTCTTTGGTCGCTGGGTAGAGTCTCCATAGTCCGTTGATCAGCTGGGCGCCGACCATGGAGCCCTGGCCTGCCACCCGTTCCACCGCCACACACATCTCCAGGACCGTAGCTGGACGGTCGGAGGAGACATTCGGAATGTCTCTAGTTTTGAGAAAAACCGGGTTGACTCGAGTAGACATCTTTAACTATCGAAGGAACGTGATGGCTGAAAAAGGCGAATCAAAACAACGATATCCTTATCAAACAGTCCGGTTGACAGATCGAGTTGACACACCCCGTGTGCACGTCTTACTTGTTTGCGTTTCAGTTGTCATCAGTAGTGTCTTACATTTTAAACTACAACTAGCACAGGCGGAAGTTTAAACATAAAAAAAAATCAATAGAAATTACTGAGCTGCCGAACGAACGTTAACAAACGCCAGGTAAGGAGCTGTCATACATCGGTTGTCTATCCTTCCCGGCTTATTGCTTATGTTTGTTTGGGATTTTCCTCAGGGTCATACCAATCGGGCTGTGACACTTTTGACCTGTGAGAAGGGTTACTGAGACACATACCCGATTGATGATTCTCAGCGCTGGCAGAGTTGTGTGTTAGCTGCACTGTCCAACTGACATCTCCAAGCAGTCAGGCATGCCAAGGTGAACGCTGGTTGTGGGGAATGACCTGACCTGTGTAATATCTTGTTCAAAATTCCTCGGTTTTCTTTTCTAGTCTTTTCTTTTTTTTTTTCCCCCAAAATTGTCAAAGTGATTATCACGAGAAAGAAAAAATCAAATACATTTGTCAACTGATCCTTGCCCATTTCCCCCCTTTGACCTTCAAAAAAAAAAAAAATCAATCAAGGCTGCCTCTGAAGCCTGGAAGAAAGGGTTGAAGAAGCTCTGTGAAGAGCTGAAAGCCCAACACAGCCCTCAGTAAAGCAGAATCAGCAAAAAGGAGAAGGAGCAAACAAAAAAAAAAAAAAAAAAAAAAAAAAAAAAAAAAAAAAAGAAAACCCAAGATTGTTCTTTCAAAGACGCAAAGACCCCTTTCAGTTTGCAAGGAAATTATTGGAGCAGCCCAAATCTGGAACACTCACAGTGGGAAAAAGAAACCTTTGAGCAGCATCTCAGGGAAACATATTCCGACCCTCAAAGAGAAGTACCATTTGACATGCAGGGTGTGGAGAGAAATCACCAACAGTGAATGAGATAAAAAGAAAGGTGGTTAAGAAAGCCAGAGCCAAATCTTCCCCTGGGCCAAATGAACACACGTATCTGCTGTATAAGAAATGTCCCAACGTCCTCGAGTGGCTCCATAAAATGATAAAATCAGCATGGAAGAACTTGAAGATCAGCGACCAGTTGATGATAACTGATGGAGTGTACGTTCCCAAAGAGCAAAACTCGAGTGACGTCAACAAGTTTAGACCTGGGCCAAATGAAGGCTGCCTCTGAAGCTGAGAAGAAAGGGTTGGAGGAAGACCTGAAAGCGCAACGCTGTGCCCTCAGAAAAGCAGAATCAGCAAAAAGGAGAAGGAGCAAAAAGGAGAAAAAAAAAGAGAAAAAAAGAAAAAGAAGAACCGATATCACTTTTGAACGTCAGGGGAAAATCTTCTCTGCCAAGGCAGCCAGATCGACTAGATACCTGACAGAAAATGAGTACTTGGGATTTGTCAGCCAGAAAGAGAGGCATCCCATGCGTCTTTTTGCTGTGTAGAATATGCCATTATGATTTGGGAAGCATATTCAAAGAGCTAGGACAGACAAACGAGACCTTGTCGTGGTGTGGCTCGATCTTGCAAACGCATAAGGATCAGTTCCCACACAAGATGATTCAACTGGCTCGCGAGATCTATTATGTCCTAAAGAACATCCGAAAAATTCTGAGGGATTAATTCCGTGGCTTCTCCAAGAGGCTCTCCACAAAGGAATGCACAACAAACTGGATCCATCTGGAAATTGGTATAGCAATAGGCTGTGGGATTTCTCAAATGTTGTTACTGTTGGCAAAGGAGGTCATCTAAAAAGCTGCCATGAGTTGTACAGGTCCAGCAGTTCTCGGGAATGAATACCAAATGCTCCCTCTAAAGGCCTTCATGGATGATACAACAGTGCTTTTCTACCAAGGAAGACGAAACACGCAAAATGCTGAAGCAGTTAACCAATTAGTTGCTTCATCCAGGATGAATTTCAGGCCAAAGAAATCACGAAGCCTGTCCATGCGGGAAAGAAAAAATAGCAAAAGCAGTCAAGTTCACCATAGCCAACCAAGCCATCCAACAACACAAGTCAAGCCTTGGGAGGTAGTATGATGACTCCTTGAAAGACACAAAAGAGGAGAGAGGAAACCAAGCAAATGGCAGAAAAAAAGCCTGCACCAATGTGGGCTTTCTGGCAAGTACACGGTCTGGTGTATGCAGGTCATGCTGATCCTGAAACTTCTGTGGCCTCTTTTGATGTATGATATCAGCACAAGCACTGTGGAATCAATGGAAGGCCAGAATCAACAAGTATACAGGGAAATGGATGGGTGTCCCACCAGGTCTCACTGACGTCTCACTCTACTGCCGCCAAGCAAAGCTGAAGCTTCCTTTAGAATCCATACTCGACGAATTCAAAGTAGGTAAATCAAGGTTACTAACCATGCTTGAGGACTCCGAAGCCAGCGTTGTGAGACCAGTCCAGCTAGTGCTTAAAACTGGCAGAAAATGGAAGGTTTGGGAGGCAGTAGACATGGCAAAGAAAAATCTCAGATCCAGGAAATAACAGGCCACACACAGACCAACAGTCAGGGACTGGGGTCAACAGAAATGAAATCGTGGTCAAAAGCAAACAAAAAACAGAGATGTGGTAATAGTGGAGCTGAAAAAAGAAGAGGACGCCAAGAGAATCCAGAAAGCAATACAGCAAGGCAAACAAGGACAGTGGACTACGTGGGAAAACGCACTGAAAAGAAGTCTCAAGTGGAATGATATATGGCACATGGCACGTCTCAGAGTCAGCTTTATCCACGAATTCCAACCTGGTCAAATAGTGGAAATCAGATGACCCCACGGGGGCCCTCTGTCATGACAAACAGTACAACATGTCCTGAGTTCACGAAAAGCAGCACTAACCCAAGGAAGGTACACATGGAGGCACAACCAAGTGCTTAGGAGATCACACATTCGGTTAGTACTGCTGGAAGAAGATCTACGCCACCAGTACGCTTTAGCAACAAAATTCTACACGGCAGGAGGCCACAAATCATGGTCTGAAATAGCTGTGATAACAAGAGCATGGAAGCAGAGTTTATTGAATGGAGTAGATGAATGGGAATGCACAGTAGACCTTACAGAATGGGAGAACCATCCGGCGATCATCAGGAAGAGTGGTATAAGACCGGATATTTTTCTCCACTCATGTTCGTCAAAACAAATGATTCTGATCGACATCACTGTGCCATTCGAAAGCAGAATGTAGCGAGCGCACCTCTTTAAGACTGAGAAGTATGCCATTCTAGCCAGCAGTTTGAGGGAATCTGGCTTCCAGGCCCGGATCCTCGCCATAGAAGTTTGAGCAAGGGGATTTGTAGACTCATCAGCCTATAACTTCATGAAACAGTTCGGGATTTCAGGTAAGAAGAGGGCAAGAACCCTGAAAACAATGGCAGAAGCAGCCGGAAAGAGGCATAGCTGAATCTGGTGGAGGAAGAGCAAAAGTGAACTTCGTAAGGCTTAAATTTCCCAGGTAGGAACAGGTTAGCAGTGGGATAAGACATCCGTCTGAAAAGGCACGACTTAAAACGCCCGCCCACCCAAACGTTGCGAGTTCGAATCCCGGCAGCGCCAGAAAAAAAGTTGGCAGTACAGAGGCATCTAGGTCATGACCTGGATACGGCCCGGCCCCCTTAGTGTGTAAGAAGTTCGGTGTTGAAACACTTGTCAGAGGTGTATGGGGGGGGGGGGGGGTGTGTGGGGGGGTCTTCTCTGAAGGCTCTCTGCTGTCAAGCTCTCCCTTGAGTTTCCTTCTACTGTCCTTGTTTCAAGGGCTTCCTATGACACACACACCTTGTTCATGTTGATGGTGTCGTGGCTATATTTAAAAGGGAAGAAACACTGACCGTCCCTCCAAGATGTGTACCGGCTTCAGACAGCGTAAGCTTTGGGAACGTGTGTTGTATCTCAGGGTGTTAACAAATCACAGGATTCTCTTTTCCCAAGCCTACTTTTTAAAACATACGTTTGATCCTTAATGGTATTGCTGACTTACTAAAGGAAGCTTATCTTGCAGCTGTCACAGTTTCTCTCACCTATATCACCAGGGAATGGGCAGGAAAACCTATTTATGGACAGATGATTGTAAGCAGGATTTCTGCAGGCTCAGAAAATTATGGCTATTCATTTCTTTTATGGTAGCAGACCTTTCTCAGCCACTCGTGGTTATAACAGAGGTCAGCACTACTGGTGTCAGTGCAGTGTTGCTGCAGTCGTTTGAGGATGCTTTGCATCCCATTATTTATGCTAGCAGGAAAAATTTGAAATGAAAGCGAAACCGTGGCACCATGGAAAGATGTTGTTCGGTTATTGTTTGGGCTGTGGAGGAGCTATCCCAGTACTCGTGGGGACCTCATTTGTCCTTCAGACATATTATAGGCCTTTGTGTATCTACAGTAAATCAACTTTGACAGTGCACAGTCGGGCGTTTTCACTTCAGTTTTCACTGCAGATACAGTTTCTCTGTGTAGCCTGTATCTGGATTTCTAAACCAGGCTCCTGACATACTTCCTTGCTCTCAAGCTGAGCAAATGATTCCTTCATATACCCTGATATACTAATATTTTTGTGTGTGTGTGTGTGTGTGTGTGTGTGTGTGTGTGTGTGTGTGTGTGTGTGTGCTATTTTTGTTTCCATATACATCAAGCTAGCTGGATAGATAGATACATATATTTATATGAGCTGGGGGGGGGGGGGGGGATGTGTGTGTTGTGTCAGGCATTGGTTGTCTCCGCCGTTTAGCTTATTGTTTGTTTTGTTCAGGATGTTTGTCTGAGTCATACCATTCCACCTTTGACCCATGTTGACCCGTTAGAAGTGTTCACTCGGACACACACTTTGATTGGCGACTTTTAGCTAAGGCAGACAGTGCTGGTGGATTTGGAATTGGGGATGTATGCCATCTCTGGGCAGAGACAGGTCATTGGACACGTACTGCAACTTGTTGCAAGCGTGGACAGATGTTTGTGATGCACCCAAACCAGCAAAAGACAGTTCATCAGGTAAGATAGAGAAGCCTTGAAATTACTTCACAGAATGGAGAACAGCCGTACTATCTCAGGTGCTGACAATGTCGAGCAGTAGTGGTGCAGAACACACAATACTATATGGAAGAGGGAAACAGACAGCTTAGCAACTAGTTCAACGATCAGAAGTTGGCCAGTGATCAGTTGGCCAGGTTTCATTGATAACATAACACTTTAGTGGGCCATGGTGATCCGAAAGTGTTGTGTGTCACAAGTTTTACCACCTGCCGGAAATCAACAAAACTCTAACCAACCATCCATGCAGACTTGTAGTTTCATGTGTTCAAGGCCCCACAGAGAACCTGTCCCAATAAACTGACTATTGGCTTCAATCGTATGTAGCGTTACTGCCCTGCTATGTCAAGAACACAACCCATGTACTACGAACACTGGAGAACTGGAATCATGAAACCAGACTATTTGATGATAGGGTCAAATTAGTGACAATCGATGTGGTTGCCTTATACTCCATCATACCTCAGTCTTGCTCTCATTCACGTTTTGAAGGGCAATCCTCTACCCAACTCTCCACCAGTAGAAGAACTTATCCCTCTGATCAACCATACCCTCAACAGTAATGTTCTCAAATTTTATGGAGATACATATCTGCAAATCTTTGGTACCGCTGTGGGTACCCCTATGGCCCCAGCTCTGGCAAGCCTGTTTTGAGTTTGGATGGAGGAAAACTTCTCTACCGGAGTCCTGAGCCCATGAAAGAATCATTCTGGCACTTTATTGACGACATATTCCTGTTACGGGTTTAGCACAGACGAACACCTCTGAGAATTCATGGACTCCATCAACTCCCACCACGGGACACTCAGATTCACTTCCCTGTCTGCTACGAACAGCATTACCTTTCTGGACATCTAGATTATCCTCAGGGACAACGACTTACACACCGATCTATTCACAAAGCCAAGGGATTCACATACCTATTTGTATCATCGTTTTATGCCACCGGCCCATGTAATGAAAAACGTACCGTTCAGCCAGTTTTACGGATTCACAAATAATGTACAAACGTAAACGCCTTTCAACAACGCTGCAGTGAGTTGGAAAAACACACTCAAAGCTAGGGGACATTCCTCCTCTTGCATTACAAAATCCAGAGAGAAAGCTGCCCTCATCCCCAGAGCAGAAGCGCTAGAATATTAAACTCCCAAAGCCACCAACCGCTGTCATTTTTATGTCACCCATCATCCCTGCAATTCTCTCTGGTTGAATGGTTCAGACAATTGCTGACCGGAATCGTCAACCACAGTCCAAAAATTTCCAAAGCCCTACCACGCGTACCCATCCACGGCAGAAGGAACTGCTGCTCACTGAAGTCCATCCATCCATCCTCCCTGATCCACCAGATGAGTCTCCAGAGTCATTCCAGTGTAGAAAAAAATCAGTGTGTCATCTTTGACAAACATGTTGTAGGAGCGGATAAATTCTTCATCCACACAACTAATGAGTCATTCAGACATAGACACAAGTTTGCATGCGAAACAAGAAATTTGATTTATCTCTCCCACTGTAATACCTGTAAGTACACACAATATTGAGTACAAAAAACTCTCAAAATTCTATTAAACAACTATTTTACTTACATCGGTCTGACATCAATGTCAAGAAAGGGTGTCTAGTCACAAAACATTTCAGCCTGCCTGGCCACACACTTTACTGCCTCCGATGCTTTGGAATCGAGAAGAGGTACTCACTTCTCCACTACAAGAGACTTGAAAGAAAAAAATCTTTTGGATGGACAAACTGCACGGTATCGCCACATGGACTCAACGCAAGAGACAGAGCACAGAGTGTGGCAAAGAGACTGTGTGTGCAAGGATGTGTGCGATCTGTTGTTCTGTGTTGGGAAACCCCGTAATTCTGCCGTGTCAAGATAGAGAGAAAGACAAGCATTACTTTGAAATCTGACTTACACCCTCTCAAACTTCGTTACATTTGTATTTTGTTCCCCAGATTCACACTTTTTTCACATCATTCGGAATAAAGGATACAGCTGAGATGGAGACTCATAAAATGGTATTCGCGACACATGATAATCCACTATCTCCATCCCACATGTTACACTTTTCTCCTTCCCCTTCCTTTTCGCCCCCCCCCCCCCCCCCCTTCCATCACTGTGTCCCTCTCCTCTGTTTTCCACCTCCCAAGTTTCCCCTACTTTTGGTCACCAGGATGACTTGACAGACTACACTGGACAGACTCGCTGGAGCTGCACAAAGCAATGCTGTTCCAGGTAGCGTGCCAGTCCTGAGAACAGAGGAGACAATAAAACAAGCCGAACCAATGGGAGGTCGTTCTTGCCGCCATGAAAACGTCACGTGATGACCCTCCTGATGTGGACGTGCGCTGCTAATGCCTGGTATTCCTTAGACTGATATAGCAATGACGACCTAGCTTCTAAAGTGGACTGCGAGTATGAAAAGCCTTTCTTTTAAAGTTTCTTCTATGAATATAAGACAAACAGTTCGGCAAAGAACATTTAATGGACATGAGGAACCAAAAGACATATCTTTCAACGTCAACGGATGAAATAGAAATAACTTCACTGAGGTCTAGAAGATTAAAAAAATAGATATTAAAAACAAAAACTTTCCATAACTTGAAAAACGGAAAGTTTGACTTGGTCCGTCCAAAAGAAGCTTATATCATTGATAGCGATGCCGAATGCTGTAGAGATGCTCTACTGCGTTGGCTAGTTCCTGCTCTTCTCCTGCTATCCCATCGATGATATCAGCAAAGCTTAGGTTTTATTACTCCTGCCACCAATACCTACTGAGCCTTTATGCCCCTCCAGTGCGCCTGTCATAATTCTCGCCAGGTAAATGTTGAAAGGAGTGGGTGAGAGAGTAAACAGCCTTGCCTCACTCCAACAGTTGTCTTGAACCAGTCTATTAAGGTGCTATTAAGGAAGACTGCATTGGTGGCCTTGTCGTAGATGCATTCTATGGTTCTGATCGGGTTGGCGTTGATCTTGCACAGTCTCATGTTCGCCAATAAGGCTGCATGCCACACCCTGTTGAAGGCCTTTTTGAAATCCACTCAAATGTGGACAGGTCCTACTGGTGCTGATGATATCTCACACATTATCCTCAGGTTAAAAATCTGTTCGGTGGTGTTGTGACTTGCTCTAAGCCCTGCCCTGCCAGTTCTTCAGCAGTTAACTTCTCTTCCTGTAGTTTCGGTCTGTTCAGAAGGATCTTCAGCATCACCCTACATAGCAAACATAAATACTTCAAACAGCGAGACGTGATCTCGAGAGACTTCGCATCAGCGCGCATGGACTATAAATGGAAAAAAAAAAAGGTATATACACGAACACTACAAGACAAGGCATAAAATGCTCAGCATGTGGTGTGGTCAAAGATGAGGCATTCCTTTTTGGACAGCTGCCCTAGATACAAACTGTTGCGACTGGAGCAAAGAAAATAGCTGTCATGAGATAAGTAAAAATGTCTATTTTTCATTAAATTCTTGTTTCTGGTACACACACTGACTCCTGAGGAAAGGAAGACCTAACATAGAATAGAGCAATGCGCAAGTAAAGGCACACCAAACCGTCAAGGATCTGCTTACCTGTAAGTCGGTCCTGCACTTCCTTGATCCTCCCAAACCCTACACCCTGAGTATGACTGTATCCGATGACAACGCTGCATCAGTCTTAAGCACCTGTTTCCCTATCTGCAGCGCCAACACACACACACACACACACACACACACGCACGCACGCACACACGCACGCACGCACGCACGCACGCACGCACGCACACACACACACACACACACACACACACACACACACACACACACACAAAGAGAGAGTGAAAACAGTCTGAGCGAAATTATTTTGTAACTGAAAACCAGTGCCTTGAAACCGTGTTGAGTGTAAAAGAATAACTTGTAGATTTAAGGTATGAAATGTTTGGTGCAAGCAGAACATCGCTTATCCATCTCAGCTAAATTAATTAATGATGATGGTGTGATCCGATTGATGATGAACTCGATACTTGTTCATGCCTTCATTATATATCTGCCATTAATTAACTAATTGACGAAGTATAAACTTTCGAGGGTAATGCGGCAAGAAACATAGAAACCTGTTGTTCAGGCTACGTTGATTCTGTCGGGATAAACGGTATTGTAAAATTACGTAACACTTCAATTTGAGAACAGTGATATCCACACTGGCAAATGCTTTGGATCATGACTCTAAGGGTATTTCTATCCAGTGGATTATTAAATGTGAAAGTGACCAAAGAGTACACATATAACGAGAGTACCCGCCTTCGACTAAAAAATGTGATAATAGTTCTTGTGTTGAGAGCAGAACTATCTAGTGAGATAGAAATACCTGCATATTGTAGATAAAAAGCAGGACAATATGGATATCCAAGCTGTTTTAATACGTATTGAGAACGTTTTGACGGGCTAGCAACAAAGGAGACTTTGTAAACATGCAACAAGAAATCGGTGGTTTGACCACAACCTTCATGAAGAAACTAGCTGTAGTTGAATGCCTTGAACGTGGACGCCTGTCAAAAGAGAAATGAGAAAGAAATCAAACAACTGAAAAACGAAACACGTGTTGAGCAATACAGCCAGACACACGAGTGAGAAATTAAGGAAGTACAAACAACTATAACAATCTGGAACAGAACTCTTGCTGATGCCATCTGTGTGTTACGGACTTCTGAACGGGAAAGAATGACTATAGAAAACTCCAGAAAGGTTTGTGGCATTTTCACTGACAGAGTCGTAGTATCTATCAAACGTTGTCACGATGGGGTGGCCCAGCGCACAGGCAGGAGTATCAGCAAACCACGACCCTCCCTTGTACCCTTATTAACAGTAAGCCGAGAGACCGGGCCAGGTCAAAAAACGAATACCGCAGTCAATGGACAGTGGTTACTCGTAGAAATACCATTTTTGGATAAAATTCAGTTTAGCAAGCCGCAAGTCGATGTGTGTGTGCCAGTGCATGTGTGCATGTGTGTTTCTGTGTGTGTGTGTGTGTGTGTGTGTGTGTGTGTGTGTGTGTGTGTGTGTGTTCGTTCGTTCTTAATTTAACGTCTTTTTCACTTTAAAGTGATATTAGACACCTAACACAACATTATCAAAACAAGGAATCATCAGAGCAAGTTACCAATGGGACTCTTATACAGTCCCTGTACAATGTCAAATATTTGTAAATAATTCGAACGTAACTTTTCGAAAGATGAGCGGGATGGCTCAATGTCTGACAGCCAACTAGGCAAATGTTTTTTTTTCAACTGCTGGCAAAGAAAAATAACATGAAATGGCGAGATATTTTTTCGCCACATACACACGTTACATTATGACTGAATTTCGTTTTAAATGCATCATCGAGTCTAAATCTAAAACCATGCTTGTTAATAGCCTATGATGATGGTTATTTTTACTGGCACCAAAAATTGTTTTTATAGAGTTTTTACGCCGAAGGTCATCATCAGATATCACTTCCTTCTTGCTGCATTTTTTATAAAATTCCAGCAAGTTTTTTTTTTTTTTCCAAAAGATAACATCCTTCTTGTAGGGACAGGGGATTTGTATTTTGATGGAATTGTTATGATTCTTTGCACCCTTTTTTGCTGTTCGGTCCGCCCATTCATTTGCAGATAATCCACAATGAGAAGGAACCCAACAAAAATTGACACTGGTACCACGTACAGACAGGAAATGAATTAAGTGAATAATTTCAGTGACAAGTTCCCCTCTTACTTTTGTATTAAATGAATTAAGCGCTTGCAAAACAGATTTAGAATCTACACAAAACAGTATATGAAACAGAAAAAAAAACAGGCAGATTCAGCAGATAATTCAGACCATTGCAATAGCAACGAGTTCAGCTGTAAATATTGAAAAATATTTTCCGATGTGATAGGATCGTTCCACCTTCAAGGCCGGGATAACAAAAGCTGCACCAGCTAGACCGTTATCGAGGACAGAACCATCTGTATAGACTTTCAAATGGTTTGAATAATGATTATCTATATGAGAGCGGACAGATGCAGAGACAGCTGGACCTTCCTCTTTCTTGAAGTCTAAATAATCGTGTCAAAATTGGCAGCGATGAGTTCCCATTTAGGGATTATGCTGTAAGATAGTCGCGGAGCTACATTTTTAGGCTCAACGCCTGCATTTTTTAAACAGATCAGACGTATATGAACCTATCGTTGTTAGAGAATGTATATTATGTGCTCTTTTAGGGAAATGAATATCTGATTTTAACTCGATTTCCATAGCAACTGAGTTTTGAGTAGAATTACTTCGTAAAAAATATATTTTGCTGTTGCGAGTTTCATCTGTTCTTCTAGTGGGTAATATACGAATCTCTGCGTAGGTTTTTATAGATGACGCATGCACTGGAACACCGAGTGCTAGCTTATAAGCTTTGCTATCAACACTTTGTAACTTTTTGATTAAATATTTAGGTGCAGAGAAGAAAACTTCCTGTGCATATGTTAGTTTTGAACGTACCAATGCTGTTGCTAAGTGAATAAGCGTTTGAGTGTCCTTTCCCCATGGTTGTTGACTTATTACCTTAAGGATATTCAAACTTTTTCTGGCCTTTGTCAATACAGATTCCAAATGGTAACTCCATGATAATTTGGAAGTAAAATAAAACACCTAAAAATTTTACATTCTGTTTATATTCAATAACAGATCCATCTATTTTAAAAGAAGGCAGAGGACTGACGTCATAACCTGCATTAAAAAGCATCATGTGCGATTTTTCTGGAGATAGAGTTAATCCGTTTTCAGCATATATACTTTACTTGTCAAGTTCACACTGATATAGTCTTTTAACATAATTTACTGGATCTAGTCGGGGTGTGTTTTTTCAGAGTGACTTTCATCCACATACAGATGTCATCAGCATACTGCACAAGTTCGACATTTTTTAGACAACGATTTTGGAAGATCATGAATCAGAATATTAAACAAAATAGGAGCAATTACAGATCCCTGTGGGATTCCCATTTGAAGAGACCTTTTATTAGAATAAGTGGTACCTATCTTTGTTTGGATTGATCGATCGCTAAGAAAAACTTTACAGTAATTGTATATGGAACCTGAGAGACCGACTGATCTCAGTTTGTTAAGTAACTTTGTATGCCAAACTTGATCGTAAGCTTTTCTTATGTCAAAAAAGGTGGCAAGTACATTTTTTTTCTTCTGGCGAACTGTTGTTTAACTTGTGTTGAAATTTTAACAAGATGGTCTATTGTTGATCTACCTTTTCTGAAGCCAGCCTGATTTATCGGTATTATACCGTTCTTTTCACAATGATGTACTAGTCTTTTTAAAATCATTCTTTCCATGAGTTTTCCCTACATGCGAAGTCAGAGCAATTGGCCTGTAACTGTTTTTATCAGACTTTGGTTTCCCTTGTTTGGGAACAGGAACAATAATTGATGTGTTTCCATAGGATGGCATGACGCCTTCTGCCCAGCACTGTTGAATAAATTTATGTAGAAAGATTGTAAGATTTTTTGGTAAGTGTCTTATCATTTCATTGGAAATTGCATCTGGTCCTACTGAAGTTTTATTTGTACTAAGGACGACGCAATTACGTCATCTATTTCCGCAATTGTAATGGGAGCATTCAAATAATGATTGCTTCCATAACTGTTCTCAACTCTTCTGTCATTCTTTTCACTAACTTCCACACTGTGTCTGTAGGCTCTCTCTTTTTCAGTCAGACTTTCCATGTTACCATGTTTTGCAAACATTTCTGCAAAAGCTTCGGCCTTATCGTATGTCGAAGGAAACTCATTGTTTTCCAGTTTAATAGGATACTGAGGTAGAATTATTCCAGTTTTCATTTCTTTTACTTTTTCCAGGTCCAGGTTTTCTGCAGATCTTTATGATCCGAAACATCCGATTTACAAAAAGTGGACCAGTGTAGCGTTTTTGCTTCTTCCATAATTCTGTTGCACCGGTTTTTTGCTCGTTTCATTTCGATGTGTGTTTTTCTATATTTGATTTATCTCTCAGATAACTTTTAAAATACTGATTTTTTTCGCTCGTTTGGCAGCTTCACAAAATGTATTCCACCACACATTACCTGAATGCTTACTTGATTTCACTGGATTACATTTAGGAATCGAGATATCGGCAGCATACAAACAAAACTCTTTCAATAAATTTAGTGTATGATATATTTACATCTTTTGAAAAAAGTTCTTCAATGTCACATGCTAATAATGTGTTTTCGAATTTGGTCCAGTCGGCTTTATTATAATTATATATTTGGAATTTTGTCTTTGGTTGAATCTTGTAATATCAGTTTATCTTTTAAAGTAATAATAATTGGTAAATGGTCACTACAAGCGAATCTTCGATTGTCATCCACTCACAACTGGGGGCAATGGCAGGGGTTATGAAGGGAAAGGTCAATTGCTGTTGTTCTGTGGTGTGACACATCAGGGATTCTAGTAAACACTTCCATCGTTTAACACAATACATTGATGAATCAACTATATTTTCTACGAAACGGTTGTGAACAGTCATTTTGCAATCTTTATCCCAAAAAGGGGAGTGGGCGTTGAAGTCGCCTGCGATTAACCATTTTTCGTTTTGATTATGTAAGGACGTAACCATTCCGTATTTTGGTCGTTTGGACCTTTTGGTAAGTAGTTGAAACGATGTTTATTGTTAACGACTCATTGAACTTTACTTTCGCTGCACAGGCATGTATATCTGGTATTTCTTTTGAAAAGGGGGCAATATTTCTCTATAGTCAAGTTTTTCTCGAATATATATAGCAGTATTTATCTTCCCCTTTTCATCTTCTGTTTGAGATATGGGTGGATAATAAAAGTTATACAGTTTAGGTAGCTTATCTCCATTTAAACTGAGAGACTGCAATACTAAGATATGATATTCATGAGTAGAGAGATGCTGTACAAGGAAGTGTAGATTCGTTGACAATGATCTACAGTTCCACTGCATAATGACAATGTTTGACTGACCTTTCATTTTGAAAGTAGCACTTTCACGATGAATTGTAAGATATTAATATAGATGATAAAATGATAACAATATTAATAATAATTGGGGAAAAAATTAATACTAACTGAAGTGTGAAGAGAACTTAAGTATGTATGGCGACTGTCTTGCTAATGGGTACTACTCTTGGCAAGTTGTCAGCAATGTCCAACAAATGTCACAAAGAAAGTTGAGAGTCACCATCTTGAATAAACACCGACCCCTGGGTGATACCAGTAATTCTGCAAGGCGTGTTCTCCAGGGCTGTAATGCCATTGTCTAGGTACGTAGTTCCTGAAGCCTTGTTCAGCAACATGTCTCTGGCCTGGATAGATGCGAGTAGGCTCTTGACGATGATACTGTCCTGAGTAACGCATCTGGACTTGAATACAGTTCGAAAGTCCTTCTGGCGGCTGATCTGCTTGTCAGGTAAAGTGTTTTCAGGACCTGTTCGTGAGTAGTTGGGACGTCGATGGCCTCTGCGCGTTGGCTTCCTCCACAGCAGTGCATGCAGATGTCGCCCCAGATTCCCAGCCAGTACACTTGTTCCTCTGACGGAAGGATGGACCTTGTCCTTCATGTACTTGCTTATGTCAGCCTTGAGGTTTTCATGGCATACAAAGGATATATTCTTATGACCATGTAGCTGAGAGAATGTGTGGGCATTGAACAACTCTCTCTCTCACTTTCAGCTCAGGATCAATGAGTGGTGCCACTTTACTAACAACTACGGGGGTCTTTGGCCATTTAGACTGAATATGACCAACACAAGAAACAATAGAGTCACTACAGCTTATAGCTTCTTTCTCCTTCAGCTCACTGACTCCGACATGTAGCACAACAGCATCAAAATGGTCACAGGCATTATATTTAGCTAAACACTTTCTAGTTTCTGACATTCTTCTGTTGTGCTTACTTTCTGATTTGTGGTCTGGAACCCATACGAACGCCCCAGACGTTTACCATCTATGTAGGCCATCACCGAGTCATGCAGAATCAGAACAGAGGGCAACCGAGAATTCACACTTCATTTCCTTGTGTCTGTGCGTCTGATTCTCTTGGCGTGTTTGACTGGAGTCTTTTACTGCAAGGAGTTGTTTTTCCCACTGACAATATTCCTTTTTGTCGTTCTATTTTGTTCTGTGGATGTGCGTCATCTTCCCAATTTCGTGTTATTCAAGGTAGGCTAGAACTCTGCTCAACGCCAAATTTTCTTGGATGATGTAGTTGCTTGACTCACGTGGAAGCTGTTGGAATGTCTTTTTCATTGTTTGATGTCTTATTTGTGTTGTTTTTGTGTTCGTTTGATGATTGGAGTGGTAGATCTAGATCTAGATGGCTCACCTGAGGATCGTACGCTGTCAACTGCGGCCATCATTTTTTTATACTCTCTTGACAGGTCTTCTGCGCAGTATAGAAAGAATTTATGAAAGATAAAAAAAAAAATAGAGTTAATTTCGCTTACTGTACAGTCTTTTTCCACTTGTTCAGTTTGAGAAGCGGAGTGCCGTAATGAACAAGTCGATCGAGCTGTTCTTGATCCACCATCATCTTAACCATTTCTTCAGATTTCATTTCTGATGAAATCTCTGAACGGAAGGTTTGTTTATATTTCTTTGCACATACTTCACATGTATATTTTCTTTTGGTGTTCAAAAAAATGCCCAACTGGTACCAGAGTCCTTGCGTTTGGCACCAACACTGTGGTATTGTTAGATCTAGCACTTTGACTTTGGTAGATCTAGATCTAGATGGCTCACCTGAGGATCGTACGCTGTCAACTGCGGCCATCACTTCTTTTTACTCTCTCTTGACAGGTCTTCTGCGCAGTATAGAAAGAATTTTATGAAAGATAAAAAAATAGATTTAATTTCGCTTACTGTACAGTCTTTTAACACTTGTTCAGTTTGAGAAGCGGAGTGCCGTAATGAACAAGTCGATCGTCTGCTCTGCTGTTCGTGCGTGTGTGTGTGTGTGATCCACCATCATCTTGTAACCATTTCTTCAGATTTCATTTCTGATGAAATCCCTGAACGGAAGGTTTCATTCATATATTTCTTTGCACATACTTCACATGTATGTGTTTCTTTTGGTGGTTCAAAAAAATGCCCCACTGGTACATGATCTCCTTGCGTTGCGCGCACCAACACTGAAACTCCTCCATTTTTAGACTTGGTTCCTTAGATACGTTGACATTTGGACATTTGTGTGTGGTGTGTGTGCACATGGTGCATACATTGTGTGTGTTACTTTTTTGCAGCACTTCTGACTTTTTGA